>PVLC010002407.1:0-115558 GCA_004027655.1 Graphiurus murinus | reverse complement strand
TGGTGCTGGGGATTGAACTCAGGGGCATTCTACCTCCGAGCTACACCCCCAGCCCTATTTTTTATTCTTTATTTTGAAACCAAGTCTCACTAAGTTGCGGAGTGCCTCACTAGGTAGCTGAGGCTGGCCGCGAACCCGGATCCTCCGGTCTCAGCCTCCCGAATGCTGGGATTACAAGCGTGCGCCACCACGCCCGGCTAAAATGTAGCTAATTCTTAATAATTTAACATTGGTAATATAGTTTGCATATTGTGGATATTTTTTCTCCTTCTACAACCATTTTTAGACTACAGGAATGTTGATTACCATAAGAAAGATAGTTTAGGAATCAGAGGCAATGCCAATTTTTATATTGCCTTTTATCTGAGTTTTAAAAATTTATAGCATTAGTACAATCTAAGCCAATGAACCTGAGAATCCATATAATACTATAAACAACTGATGCTGAAATGGTCCCATACCCTAATTTTGTCGATTAGCAAACTGGGGCCGAGAGTTCTTCAAGCTTACAGAGTGAGTCAAATTAAGTTAGGAACAGAACTGTGTGTTTGGGACCCATTCAAGTCTTCTTTCAGCTTTACCACACACTGCTGAAGGAGGCAGGATGATGTAAGGTCCTAAAAGTCTAGATAGAATAAATCAATCTGAGAAAGCTAGAGTGGGCAGAATCCAATTTAGATGATAATCAAAGCAAACTTCATTAACAATAAAAATTAATGGCTTTGGTGGAAATTTTTCCAAATAGAAATTTAACTTAGCTAAAGCCCACAGATGATGTAAGTATTGGAATTCCAATTCTACCATGTACTCAATGCTAGTCCTTCAAGCCTTTTAAACACCGAGTTATATTTGGTAAACTGAAATCGTACGTTATCCAAAGCCAAGGCTCATTTTTCCTGTTGGCTTTTAATGCAAAGGAGTATTTTAAGAGAAATTATATGTATATAATATATGTTATATATGTTCTATAATATGTTATATAATATGTCATATAATATATGTCATATATTATATATGTTATATAAATCATATGTATGATTTCCTACCATCCTCCTGAGAATGATGAACACAATTTTACCTAATAGTCTTATTTTTTAGCTGATAATGTAAATGAAAACTAGAAGTTTCATCTCAGCAGTAAATACGATCTTGAATTACTTTTTTCTGTTTTTTTATATATATATATAATTTGCCTTTCATCTTTACAATGTTTCAATAGCTTATTTTTGGACCAATGTCTTCTATTTGGCTCTAATGTCCTTTTCATGGATCTGCCATTTTGTTTTAAATACATACTGGTTTTTCAGATAATAAACTATAGCAATCTGTTATGAATTGATGAAAGTATGATAGGACAAAGGCCAGGAAAACAGCAAGACTCATTCCAAGGTAAATGGTACACTATGCAAGAATGTGTATATCTTCAGAAACATTAACAACCTTTCATTTAGAAGCTCATATTTATGTGGTTAAGAAGAGGAGGGAAATAAGTGATAATATTCTAAGAGTCCACCTCAGGTCATTTGGTGAAAAAAAGAATGTCTAATTCTAAAACAAAACAAAGACATGGCTTGTGGCTTTGCCTAGTTGCATATATTCTTAATGATTTACTTGGTGCAAAACAGAGTATCTAAAAAGATCTGGCTTGCATTTTCTTGGCAGGCAGAATAATGATCCCCAAAGAAGTTCCCATCCTAATTTCCAAAACATGTGAATATGTTATATGTCCAAGAGGAATTAAGATAGCAGATGGAATTATATTTGATAACCAATGGAACTTAAAATAGGGAGATTTCCTGGATTATCCCAGTAGGCCCAATCAAATCACTCAGGTCCTTCAGAGTAGAAGAGGGAGGCAGAAGAGGAGGTCAGAGAGAAGGATCTGAAGATGCTATGCTGCTGTCTTTAATGAATGAGGAAGGGACCACAGGCAACTCTAGAAGCGGGAAAGACATGGAAACAGATTCTCCCCTACAGCCTTCTAAAGGAACCCAGCCTCATCGACCTTGAATTTAACCTAGCAAATTACATTTTGACTTCTGGTTATCAGAAATGTTGGATAAGAAATTTATATTTCTTTAAACCCCTAATTTTATGGTAATTGTTTATTGACTCAATGGGTAACACATAATTTCAAGTAAACTCTTACATACAAAAAAAAAAAAACAAACAAACAGGGCTATGCATAGGTAATGACTATGAAAGGGAATCAGGGATTAATGAAATAAATGATATTTGAATTCCTGATATACTCATCTGAGAATATGTAGTATTCAAATAAGGGGTGGTATACTACAAACTTTAGAAAGTAGAACTTCTAAAAGTTTAGTGAAAAGTTTGCATTACTCCATAACATGAAGTTTTGAAAGGAAATATAACTTTAGAAGGTTGGAAAGTTCTCAAAAGATGTAATTATGACTGTATAATCCTATAGATTGAATTGTATGAAGCCACAGAAGGCATGCTTATCAAATATGTAGATGGCATGAAGCCTGGCAAGAGAATGAACACATTGTATGTCAGAACCAGAATTGAAACAACAAAAAAAAATCTTGTCAGTCTGTAGCAATGGGATGAATCTCTAAAAAGATAGAAGTTAACAGGGATTAACATAAGATCCTACACTTTGGTCCAAAAACCCAACTGCCCAAATGCAGTTGGAAGTGATGTAGCATAGCGGAATGTGATAAAACGACTGTGGAGTTTTAATAAACCAAAAAGTTAAAGAGATATGATGAAATAATAGACGTGCTAAACATATCAAAAAAGTTTTTTTTCTACAATTGTCTGCTAGTCAGATCATATAAGGCAATGAGTAGTTTGGATCTGTTATAAGAATCAGTAAAGCAAATATGCCTTATACTAAATAGTATTAAAACATAGCTGAGGATGTTGGAGGCTTATGCTGAGGAAAAGACTTCCAAATTAAAGCAGAAGAGGAAAATGATAGCTCTTACCAAATATTTTAAGGACTTATGGGTCAAAGGCACTAGGGTTATTGTAAATGAGTCTAAAGAGTCCAACTAGTATTGATGAGTAGAAGCTCAGGAAGATTCCAATTCAATAGCAAGGACAAGTTTTAGTCAAAGTTGCCTACAATTCAGAGTGGACCATTGGAAGAGTGGGTGCCCATTGATGGAGACTTTCAAATACAAATTAATTCACTATATAGTAGTGAATTTTATAAAATTCATCCAAACAGTGAAAGAAAATGTAAGTCAAATTACTATACAGTTTCTGATGTTATGTCTGAAGACTATGCTGAGAAATAATTACTGTACCAATTTTATAATTAACTAACTCTTTATAGGACAAAATTAATTTGTTGGGGAGTATGACTATATCTTGATAATGAAAAACTATATTAGACCAATGTGAAAATCCTCCTTAGGAAAGAGTAAAAAGAAATACAAAATTTCAAGGAATTTTGAAAGATTTGCCTTTTTTTTTTTTTTTTTTTTTGCTGTGGCTTTTCATGTTATGACACTTATTATAAAAATGGAGAAACTGAACTCATAGGAGGTAGGTCCTCGGAAGAGCTGAGTAGAATCTCACCATTGAATTATAGAAGAAAAGCTGAAAAGTTACCTGGCTTTTCAGCTGCCAGGGCTCAATGGGGCACAGGAGGCTTTGGGAGCATTTCCAATCTAGTGCGGCCTAGGGAAGACTTTGATGACCTCCTTAGATGTACAATCCTCCTTCACCTTTAACATAGCTCCTTAGTTCTTCCAATACTCATCACTTTTAGCTCTCTCTTTCTGCTCTACCTGTTTCATTAGATTGCTCTTCACTTAAGTTGCTAAAAACTTCTTCTATTCCAAGATGATATATAAAAACAAATTCTTCCCAAATCATAAGAAAAAAAAAAAAAGAATGGAAGAGGTAAAAGATGGCAGAAAAAAACTGCTTTGAATTTTTGATTCAAGGTCTTCTTGGGAAAAGCTAAGCTGTGCTATTTGAGAGTGCTAGAGGGAACTTTTGAAATCCTGTTAATAGAAAAAATATTTAGGAAGAGTACAATTTGAGAAGGAATATAATCAGATAGCAGAAGGGAGAAATAATTTAGGAGATTTAATTTGTGAGTGAATGTCTTCTCTTTGCCATTGTGATGGTTAATTTTCTGTGTCGACTTGGCCAGGATATGGAACCCAGATTTTAACTAAATACTTGTCTAGATATTACTGTGAGATGTTACAGTTGGATATAGCTAACATTTAAATTAAAAGACTGAGTAAAATGCATTATCCTTGATAATGTGGATGGGCATCATCCAATCACTTGAAGGCCTTATGAGGTCCTCTGAGGAACAGTTCTGCCTCTATGTTGCCTTCATCTTGAAACTGGAACATCAACTTTCCCCTGAATCTCCAGCTTACTGCCCTGCCCTACAGATTTTGGACTTGTCAACCCCACAATTACATGAGCCAATTTCTTAGAATAAATCAATATCTCTTCATAACTATACCAATATCCACATTTAAACTATGTCTGTTCTATTTGTTCCATTCTTTTTCCTATGAGAACCCTGCCTAATGCAGCCAGGAAATTCTTCAAACCCCTGTCTTACTCACTCCACTTTCCTTTTTTTTAAATTGGTGCATTGTTATCATACATCTTTGTTAGGTACAAGCTGGTAAAGGCATACATGCACACATTTCTTATTTAACCCTTCCCCAATTCCTGTCTCACTCCCTCACCCTCCCTCTTTCCTAAGTTCAGTTTAATGATTGACTTTGGTATGTTTGTGAAAGAACATCATGTGCATTAGGGTGTTTGCCTCCCTCCCTCCCTTCAGTTATGTCAACTTCTTTACTCATCTAAGATTTCTCCTTCTTCATCTAGAGTCCCTCTTATGACCCACTTTCTCCCTAGCTTCCACATATTAGGGAGAACATATGATTTTTTACTTTTTGTGACTGACTAACATTACTTAGGATAATGTTTTCCACTTTCCCTCTTCTATTTCTATTGTTGAAATTTACCTTCCTCTTGGGTAAGACCTACTATACTTCCCCAAAATTTCCTGTATAGCCATTCTATATCTGTTTCCATTTCATAATTATATTTTGTGTAATGATATCAGAAAATCTGAATTTTAGCACATTTTAAAGAGAATCTAACTCATGGTTATGCATGTCTTTCTATCAATAAAAAGAAAAGTATGATAAATTCCATGAAAGTTTCACCCAGGATTAGTTATAAGGATCAGTTGAAGTAATATATGCAAGATAATTTTTCAGGAAAAAACCCGTACCATATATTAAACTTTTTTCTCTCTTTATGCAATCAACTTCATTGAAGAAATGTCCGGGAGTATAAGGAATACAGGGTAGAAATCAATTTGGTGAAAGTCAACACATATAATTAGGGATCTTCTATGAGAAGTGTTAGTCTGACCCGTGGGAATCTTTATACTGTAGAAGCTCACAGACTGGTCTCATGTAAATAGCTATATAGATCTGAGATCTGGAGTATGTGGATCTGGATGAAAATGCTTTAAGAGATTTTTAAGCAATGGATTGTTGTGGGAGTATAAGGTAAAGTAATTTAGTGCTGACAAGAGAAATCAGAATACATTTTTGAAGGAGGTAGAAAATGTGTTGGTTCTTAAATTGAGGATAGGAATCAATAAATAATTATTCAAGAAGATGAAAATCTTTTTAAAAATAATAATAAATATTAATTTTTATCTATTGTATTCAGCTCCAGATTGCTATACAATGTGTTGGGCATTGCTATCAGTACCTTCCCATCATGACATTATTTAACTCTAGAAGAAGTACACTAACAGCCCCATGTTATATATGCAGAAACTGAAACTCTGAAAATTAATGGCCCAAGGTCATATATTTGGAGAATGGCAAAGTAAATACTTTAATTCAGAATCTCCAACTCCAAAGACCAAGCCCTTAACTGTCACCAGAAAGGCCTCTTAAATCAAGAAGAACTAGTAGGCTCAATTCCTGGAAGTGGGAAAAGGTGGAATGAGTTTCCAGTGTGACTCAGAAACAACATGATTAGACTTCTAAGTATGGCAATATGGCAGATTGGATGATCAGAAATACATCCCTGGTGTATACCTTAAAATGCTGGATTAAATGTTGAAAGGATTTCAAATGAGTTATTGAAATGAATAAAAATAATTAAAATGTTCCCTCAGAGGATAGCAATCATGAGTCTAAAAAGGTAAGCAAAGTCAAAATGGTTGATATTGGCCCTTGGAATAACTGCCAAGGCCTGATGATAGAAAGTTTTGTTATTATTGGACTTTATAAGTTAGGAATAAGAAACAATGCTTTAGGCTAAGCATGACAAACATAAATAAAGACTTCTGCATGAAGGTAAAACACCTGAAAGTTGAGGATTTCAAACACACACACACACACACACACACACACACACACACACGTTATTTATAGAAATATATACTTTTCTATCGTCCCCTGCACTGGACCCTCGCCCGCAAGGACCCAATGGAGACGATAATCACAAGTTGCTGGTTCAAGCTTCTTTTATTGTTCATTGTTTTTTCCTCCCCTGCTTCTCTCTCTCTCTCTTTGTGTCACTCACTCTCTCTCTCTGTCTCTCCGTCTCTCTCTGTATCTCTCTCTCGCTGTATCTCAACCCAAGCAGTAACAGTAACAGTAACAGTAATGTCCTCCAACAGCAACTCTAACAGTAGCTGCAGTAGTAGTTGTAGTAGTAGTCATAGTCGTCGTCGTAGTAGTAGTAGTCGTCCCTAGGGCGAGAAGTGGAGTACTCTTAAAGCCAACCAGGGCTTGAGCCACGAGGTGCCTGCATACAATTCTCACCTGGAAGCATTCTCGGGCCACGAGCTCTGGCGTGCTGGTGCATGCACTCTAACATGGCACAGCCCTAGGATGTTACCACCTGCAGCTGCTCCTGGCATTCTGCCAGGTGCCATCTTGGAGCTAGGTCTCTCTGGGCCCGCTGGGCTAAGACCCCAACATCTCCCCCTATCTGTTTATATAAAATGGCTGTAGATCGTGCCTGTCTTAGGTTGCTGGTCTTCAGTCGCTATCCTTACCCGTCATCGGATGAGTGGTATAAGGACCACCTTCCTGTCTAAGAGCCCGATCTTACCCGTCATTGACTACTGATCTAATATGCTAAGCCACACTCCGGGGGAGGTGTCAGCCTCAATGGCTGTGAATGCTTGTACAATCGCTCGCTGCTGCTACTGTTTCTGGCTGGCCCGCAGAAGATACATGCACCGCCCCAGCCCGACAATGACTACCAAGAGATATAAACAGAGCTGAAATGTCCATGCAAGCGCCCAAGCGGTTACATAACAACCAGATGTCAAAGGGGTTAACTGAGGTTGCCTGCAGAGGGTTCTGATAAGTCCATGAAAAGTCTAAACATGGGAGAGAAGGGATAAGAGAATCTTGTATCAACTCAAATTATGTCAGGACTTGGAGGAGGGCTGTGCCATTTCCTTCAGCACTCCCCATAGGCACCGCGCTGCTCCCAGGGCCATCAGGCCCACGGTCGTCAGGTACACTGGTGCCGCTAGCCTCATCTTGGCTTGTCGAGGGCTCCGCTGCAGGCCTCACTAGGTGTTCAGGAACCCAGATCGGCGAGTCTTTGTCCTGTGGAAGCACACAAACAGATCCTCTTTTCTGGATTAAAAGACCTACAGTTCCTTTTGGCAGGGGACTCTTGCACGGAATCTGCCTGACGGACAGGGCCTCCGAAGAAGGCTGGCGCATCACCCCATATGAACTGGGGGATTGGAGCAGCCTGCCATCTATGTCAACCACCGAGTGGCATTCGCTGGCCCAATGGTTACCTTTTCTACAGCGGGGGCACAATCGTGGTTTGGCGGAGTGGGGTGACCTACCCGCCCTCTGTAGGTCGGGGCAATCTTTCTTAAAATGCCCCGGTTGCCTGCAGTGAAAACACAGCCCCAATTTTCCTCTCAGAGGCCTTCTTGCCGCGTTTCCTCTTAACCCCTGAGTTATTGTAGCCGCCAGGACCTGCCCCTGAAGTCTCTCAGTCTCCTCGCCCGAACTAACTTCCTTTCTAGAGGCTGAACAAGATGATTCCTCTTTTAAGCTCTCAAGCTTTTTAGCCCCCTTCTGCTGGTTGATATTTTCCTTTTGGAAGGTTCATTCCATGTTATTTTGTCACCCACCGCGAACTTTAAACTTTGTTGCCCACCGTGAACTTTAAACTTTGTCGCTACCGGCGAACTTTAAAACAGGCCTGTATTCCGTCACTTTCTTCGTGACCCTGGACTTATTTTAAGATTTGTTCCATGTTACACTTTGATAAAAGCTATATTACAAGTACTTGTACTAAACTATTTCTAAACTCCGTCGCTACCTGCGAACTTACCCCTGTTTGAGAGAGTTCCCGGGTCTCGGGGTTCCGGGTTTCGGGGTTCCCAGGTTTCGGCACCACTTATCGTCCCCTGCACTGGACCCTCACTCGCGAGGACCCAATGGAGATGATAATCACGCGTTGCTGGTTCAAGCTTCTTTTATTGTTCGTTGTTTTTTCCTCCTCTGCTTCTCTCTCTGTGTCACTCACTCTCTCTCTCTCTGTGTTACTCACTCTCTCTCTGTCTCTCCATCTCTCTCTGTATCTCTCTCTCTCTCGCTGTATCTCAACCCAAACAGCAACAGTAAAAGTAACAGTAATGTCCTCTAACAGCAACTCTAACAGTAGCCGCAGTAGTAGTTGTAGTAGTAGTCGTAGTAGTAGTAGTCGTCATCGTCATCCGTAGGGTGAGAAGTGGAGTACTCTTAAAGCCAACCAGGGCTTGAACCATGAGGTGCCTGCATACAACTCTCACCTGGGAGCATTCTCGGGCCACAAGCTCTGGCATGCTGGTGCGTGTGATCTAATGTGGCACAGCCCTAGGATGTTACCACCTGCAGCTGCACCTGGCACTCTGCAAGGTGCCATCTTGCAGCAAGGTCTCTTTGGGCCCGCCAGGCTAAGACCCCAATACTTTTCAGCCTTGACTGAGCCTTGACTGGATGGAATAGAAAAAAAAAAAAAAAGCAAAAATCTCTGAGGCATATAGTCATTGGATAGGAACTAGAATTAAAATATCTATGAAGGCTAGGAAATCTCATGAAGTGGAAAAGAAAAAGTGACTGTGAGCTTAAGAAGCTGAGGAGAGCTTTTGCAATGACAAGGGAGCTAGCCAATGAGATGAAAATACCAGCACAAATCCCAGATTAAGAATTTAAAAATTTAAATGACTATACTTTAGGATGAATGACTGTATGAAATAAGATCGGCCTTCACAATGAATAAGACACATTCTGAATTAGCTCAATACCAGACTACAAGATACTTGCAATAATGAATACATCATATCTGGAGGAAAATTTTACTTTCAAGAGCATCAATTTATCTCTAACTTTTAATCATGTTTGATTTTCCATCAAAAACAGTTAACATGCATTTCAAGAGGCATAAAAATTGATGGAAAACTCAGAGAAAATAATAGAAAAGAGAATAAAAAATAATAGAAAATATAATAAAATCCAAGATGAACTAACATTACTAGATTCTACTTTAATAAATTATTATATGTTCAAAAAATAGATGGAGGAGGAGGAGCCCAAGATGGCGGCTGAGTGAAATACCTCTCCTCAAGACCTGTAGAGCTTGAATCAAAACTACTGTAAAAGTAGCTTCTTGACAGATGAAAAAAAAGCAGCAAAAAAGTGAACAGAGCAACAAAAATTGAAGTGCATCTGAACAGAATCCAGAAAGCTAAGAGCAAAGGAGCCCGCTTGTGCTGCAGTGGCACTAGCATTGAGTCAGTTGCCTAGAGTGGGGTCTACTATCACTGAGACATCTAAAGACCTACTGCATATCCAGTGACCATATTTGGAGTAAGTGATTACAGAACTCCATGTCCTAATCAGGGGGCATATCCCCACATGATCAACAGTGACCTGAATGCTGGGACAACCAGCGTCAGCCTGCGGCAGGGACACTCCAGCTCACCTCTCCCTCCAGAGCCAGAGAAGCACTCAATTGTAAGTTAACCACCTGGCCAGGGGTCCCGTGGCAAACAACAGACTTGGTCACTCACCCTTCTAGAAATTGGATAGGAGCAGAAGTGTGGGAGGGACCCAGAGCACACAGAGCATAGGCACCTTACAGGCCCCCTGGAAAATGCCCCACATTTAGACAGCAAACCTGCCACCAGAAAAGGCAGCGAGAGAGAGAGAAAGAGAGAGAGAGAGAGAGAGAGAGAGAGAGAGAGAGAGAGAGAGAGAGAGAGAGAGAAACTCTCAAACAGGGCCTGTGGAAAGCACAGAGCCTCAGGCTTACACTGGATCCAGAACCAGTGATGTCTGTTGCCTACATAGATAAACAGCAGCACAGGGACAGGCCCTGTGGAGAGCTCAGAGACACAAGCTTGGAGCGGGAGAGGTGCCAGCGGAACTCTGTGCCTGCTCTGCTGGAGAGAGCAAATAAAAATGACTGAAATATGTTTGAAAATCTAATAAAATAAGCAGGCATTTAAAAGTTGAAAATATTCACGCAGATCCAAAAGGACTGGAGAGACCAACTTGGCTTGGTACTTATACACTTGCAGGGTTTTGTTTCTGTTTCTTTTTTATTTTTATTTTTTACTCTGTTTTCATTTTGTATTGCTTTGCTTTATTTATATTGTTTGTTTGGAAGGTTGGTTGCTTTATTATTTTTTTGCTTAGTTGTCAGGTCTCTTCCTCATCTGTTTTACAAGCTTACCTTACTTTCTCCTATCTATATTTTTCTACTTAATGATTTTTTTCTTTTTCCTTTTTCCTTTTTTTCCATGTCTCATATCAAGACCATTTCATACCACTACACCTAAATAATCTACATTGACTACCAGAATTCCCCCACATATCCACTATTTCCAATATTTACCATATATCACCTTAACATGCTCAAACTCTTATTCCACTGGATCATACGTTCTACTTTACCCTATTCTTGCATTCATCACTGTAGCTTCTCCCCCCTCACCCAACCTTCACCACTGAACACAACCTGTCCTTGTATATAACAGCGGACACCTCTGAATCCCTACTGTAGAGATTGGAACAGTGAGGTGAACCACCAGAAAGGACTGCCAAACACCAAGGATAAACTCACCTCTGTGATACAAGGAATAGCTCAACATATCTCACAATGAGGCTTAAAAACATACAGGCCACAAACTGTCCTACTCACACCTCTGAGATGAATCCCCATAACAGAAGCAACAAATGGATCCTAGAAGTCAACACCTGAAACCCACCAATGGCACCATTACAGTGGCCAGAAGAAGCCCTAGAGTAATAGCCACTCAGCACAAGATACTATTCACAGAAAGAAAATAAAAATAAGAAACTAAGCCGGGCGTGGTGGCGCACGCTTGTAATCCCAGCATTCGGGAGGCTGAGACCGGAGGACCCAGGTTCGAGGCCAGCCTCAGCTACCTAGTGAGGCACTCTGCAACTTAGTGAGACTCGGTTTCAAAATAAAGAATAAAAAATTGGGCTGGGGGTATAGCTCGGAGGTAGAATGCCCCTGAGTTCAATCCCCAGTACCGCAAAAAAAAAAAAAAAAAAGAAACTTATAAATTGAGAGAAAGCTTGCAAGAGCAGCAAAGACATAAATTTAAGAATAGGGAAATCATGGGAAGAAAAAATAGCACAGAAACAATGAGCTTCCACAATCCCACAATAACAGAACTCACCAACAGAGAATGGCAGAAATTACCAGAAGAACAATTTAGATCTTGAATAGTAGAAATGATAAAAGATTTCTGAAAAAAAATTGCAGGGAGAGTTGGAAAGAAATAAAGGAACAAATAAAGAATCTGACACCCTGAACAGGAATCAAAGAGAAGCCTTGAAGAAAGTGAAAGATGCAATAATTGAAGTGAAGCAATCAATACAAACTATAAAGAGTAGATTAGACCACATGGAAAATAAAATATCACTCCTGGAAGATGACCATTCCGAAAATGAATCCATTGTACATAATTTAGAAAAAAAAATTGACAGTGTGAATTCAACATCGACGAGATCTGGGCCAATTTAAAAATAGCTAATCTAAGAATAATAGGCATAGAAGAAGGATTAGAAGTTGAAACTAATGGAATAAATCATCTTTTCAAAGAAGCAATATAAGAGAATTTTCCAAAGATAGAAAGAGAAGTTGACACACTGGTACAGGAAACATATAAAGAACCCTCTGGACAAGACCAAAGAAGAGATTCATCATGTCACATAATAAATTGACTAATGTAGAGGCCAAGGAGTGAATCTTAAAGGCAACAAAAGTAAAAGGCCAAGTGACATTTAGAGACAAACCAATTAGAATCACTCCAGACCTCCCAAACCAAACCATGAAAGCAACATATTCCAAACTCTGCAAGAAAATAACTTGCAGCCAAGATTCTCCTACCAAGCAAAACTCTCTCTCAGAATTGACAGGGAAATAAAAACCTTCCATGACAAACAGAAACTGAAAGAATTTATGTCTTCCAAACCAGCACTAGAGAAAATACTCAAAGAGATTAACTACAAAGAAGAACAAACAAGTAAATGACAGAACCAGAGAAACAATAATTTCCAGGAAGCAAACATCTAAGCAAAGAAGAACAACACTACCTCAAACAGAGGTCACAACTCAAAATGTTAGGAATTAAAAATCATCTCTCAATAATCACACTGAATATAAATGGCCTCACCTCTCCAATAAAAAAACACACGGTAGCAAAATGGATTAAAACCCGTAATCTATCTATATGCTGCCTGCAAGAAACACACCTTACAAACAAAGATTCCTACAAACTAAAGGTAAAGGACTGGAGTAAGGTAATCCATCCCAATAGAACTTGAAGACAAGAAGGAGTAGCAATTATGATATCAGAAAAATTAGATGTCAAGCCTAAGCTTATGAAAAAAGACAAAGCAGGTCATTTTTTATTAGTAAAAGGAATAATTCAGCAAGAGAAAATAACAATTGTCAACATTTATGCCCCAAATGTTATGCCATAGGTTCAATCACTTTCATAAAACAAGCTCTTCATGATATAAAGTCACACATACTTCCTAATACAATAATACTGGGAGACTTCAATACTCCTCTCATATCACTAGACCAATCTTCTAGACAAAAGGTCAGTAAAGATGCTTCAGACCTAAACAATATCATAAACCAAATGGACATATTAGACACATATAGACTCTTCCATCCAAATACAACTGAATTCACATTTTTCTCAGCTGCCCATGGAACCTTCTCCAAAATAGACCACATTCTGGGCCACAAAGATAGCACTGGTAAATTAAAAAATGTAACATAATTCCCTGTGTGTTTTCAGACCACAATGGAATGAAACTAGAAATCAACTCTAAGAAGACCCAGAGTAACCAGTTAAACACATGGAGACTGAATACCACACTGCTGAATGAGAAATGGGTCATAGAAGAAGTAAGGGGAGAAATGAAAAAAATTCCTTGAAACCAATAAAAACAACATATCAAAACCTCTGGGACACCTTGAAGGCAGTACTAAAAGAAAACTTTATAGCACTGAGTGCCCACATAAGAGAAACAGAAAATTACCAAATAATTAACCTAATGACACTGCTCAAAGCCCTTAAAAACCAGGAACAGTCTAACCCCAAAGCCAGAAGAAAACAGGAAATTATTAAAATCAGAGAAGAAATTAATGACGTAGAAAAAAATACAGAAAATCAACTAAATCAAAAGCTGGTTTCTTGAAAAAATAAATAAGATAGATAAACCATTAGCCAACCTAACCAAAGAAAGAGAGAATCAACCCAAATTATCAAAATAAGAAATGAAAAAGGTGATATCACCACCAACAATGTGGAAATCCAGAAGATCACCAGAAACTACTTTGAAAAACTATACTCCAACAAAATGGAAACTCTAGAAGAAATTGACAAATTTCTAGGCAGATATAACCTTCCTAAACTGAGTCAAGAAGATATAGAAAACTTAAACTGACCAATAGCAATCAAAGAGATAGAGATAGAAACAGCTATAAGAAGTTTACCATCAAACAAAAGCCTAGGGCCAGATGGTTTTCCAAGGAATTTTAATAAAATATTTATAGAAGTGCTAATCCCATTACTCCTCAAACTATTCCATGAACTGGAAAGAAATGAGAATCTCCAAAATGGATTCTATGAAGCCAACATCACATTAATAACAAAGCCTAATAAGGACAGCTCATGAAAAGAAAACTATAGGCCTATATCCCTGATGAACTTAGATGCAAAAATGCTAAACAAAATACTAGCAATGCACATTCAAAACTACATCAAGAAAATTATACACCATGACCAAGTCAGGTTCATCACAGGGATGCAAGGCTGGTTCAACATATGGAAAACAATCCATGTAATTTGCCACATAAACAAAACCAGACAAAAATAACATGATTGTTTAAATAGCCACTGAAAAAGCATTTGATAAAATCCAACATCCATTCATGCTAAAAGCACTACAGAGAATCAGAATAGAAGGAACAAACCTCAACACCATAAAGGCAATATTCAATAGGGCCCACAGCCAACATCATATTAAATGGGGAAAAAATGCAAGAGTTTCCACTAAAAACAGGAATAAGACAAGGATATCCATTATCACCACTTCTGTCCAATATAGTACTTGAGACTCTAGCCAGAGCAATAAGGCAAGAGAAGGAAATCAAAGGGGTAAAAATAGGCAAAGAAGAAGCCGGGCATGGTGGCGCACGCTTGTAATCCCAGCATTCGGGAGGCTGAGACCGGAGGATCTGGGTTCGCGGCCAGCCTCAGCTACCTAGTGAGGAACTCCGCAACTTAGAGAGACTTGGTTTCAAAATAAAGAATAAAAAATAGGGCTAGGGGTGTAGCTCGGGGGTAGAATGCCCCTGAGTTCAATCCCCAGCACCGCAAAAAAAAAAAAAAAAAAAAAAAATAGGCAAAGAAGAACCAAAACTATTTCTTTTTGCAGATGACATAGTACTACACTTAGAAGACCCAACACAGTCAACCAAAAAATTTACAGAACTGATCAACAAATTCTGCAAAGTGTATGGATACAAACAAATCTTAAAAAATCAGAATCTTTCCTGTATGCCAACCATAAATCTACTGAAAAAGAAATTCAGAAAACAATTCCACTTACAATACCGCCCTGAAAAATACTTGGAAATAAACCTAACCAAGGAGGTAAAAGACCTCTATAAGGAAAACTATAAAAAGTTGAAAAAAGAAATTGAAGAAGACCTTAGAAGATGGAAAGATCTTCCATGCTCTTGGGTAGACAGAATAAATATCATCAAAATGGCCATTTTCCCAAACGTGATCTACAGATTTAATGCGATACCCATTAAATTACCAAGGTCACTTCTCTCAGACATAGAAATATAAATACTTAAATTCATTTGGAACAACAAAAAGCTCAGAATAGCCAAAGTAGTTCTTAGCAACAACAACCATGTAGGAGGCATCACAATACCTGACTTCAAATAGTACTACAAAGCCACAGTAATAATAACAGCATGTTATTGGCACAAAAACAGACACATAGACCAATGGAGCAGAATAGAAGATTATGAAACAAACCCACACAGTCAATTGATTTTTGACAAGGAGCCAAAAACATACACTGGAAAAAAGATACCTGTTCAAAAATGGTTGCTGAGAATCTTGCTAAATTGCTGAGGACAGTCTCAAACCTGCTTCCTATCTCAGCCTCCCAAATACTGGGATTACAAGCATGTATATAAAATTTACCATTTTAGCCATTTTTAAGTGTACAGTTCAGTAGTGTTAAGTATGCAAAAATTGTTATGAAGCAAATATCCAGAATGCTTTCATTTTATAAAACTGAAGTCTATACCCATTAATCATTAATTCCTCTTTCCCTCTCCTCCACCACTCCTGGTAGCCACCATTCTACTTCCTGTTTCTATGACTTTGAATACTACAGATAAAATATTAGTGGACTCACAGTGTTTGTCATTTTGTGACTAGTTTGTTTCCCTTAACATAATGTCCTTGATGTTTATCCATGTTGTACCATGTGAAAGGATTCCCTTAATTTCTAAGGCTAGTATTCCATCATTTGTATATATCACATTTTGTGTGTCCAGTTTTCTGTTGATGTACATTTTGGTTGCTTCCATCTCTTGGCTATTGTAAATAGTGTTTCTATGAATATGGGTGTATAAATATCTCCTTGGGGCCCTTCTTTTGATTCTTTTGGATATATTATATGAGAGTTCTATTTTTTATTTTTTGAGGAACTGCCATTCTGTTTTTCATAGCAGTTGCACCATTTTACAATCCCACCAACAGTGCACAAGGGTTCCAATTTCTTCACATCCTTGCCAGCATGTTACTTTCTTGTTTTTGGATCTGGATTTTGATCCTAGTGAGTGTGAGGATTCCCTCCATATCCTATTTTATTCTCTTTCCATTTTATATTTTCAGATTGAGTTCCCCTCCGTTTTCCTTCTATTTCACCCTCATTTGATTTGGAAGTTATGTACAATTTAGTATATTCTTTTTGAGGTTACTCTAGAAATTTTAACTTACATATCAATTCATAAAAATATAAAATTTATCAACATATTTACCTTCCCCACCAAGCCATAAAAGAACTTAAAACACTGTAACCTCAGTTACTCGTTTCTAGATTAGACTTCACTTATACTTTGATTTATTTTTTAGCCCTACTAAGTAAACATAATTGTTGCTGCTTTTTGGAGCTAATGTTAGTTTCCATTTCACTTTATCAATTTTTGCTTCAAACATATTGAAGCTATACTGCTATATCCATATAGGTTTGCATGTATTATCTTCCTGATAGATTGACCTTTACATCTATATGAATATACCTTTATATTTCTAGAAATGTTCTTACCTTAAAGACTACTCTGTTTGATGCTACTAATTACACTATCTTCATGTTTGTCAGTGTATGCATGGTAAATGCCTTTATGTGTATCTTTTTACTTTTACTTTTACTTTTATCTTTTTATTTGACACAGTCCATGGAAAAAGCATACAGTTTAGAGTTTCCTCTTAATCTATTGACAGTGTTCATTTTTAAACCAATGCATTTAGTATGTTTACACTTTTTTTATATATTTGGATATATTTGGACTTTCTTCTATCATTATACTATTTAATTTCTAATAGTCCTACTTGCACTGTATAACATTTCTCTTTCCTTGCTAACTTCTTCTGTATTAATTACTTTTAAAATATCTTCCTTATGCTTTCTGTTAGGTTATTAGTTGTACATTTTTTTTACTTTTTCTTTAATACCTAAACTAAAAATATTATCCTGTATCTATCACTTATTAGAGTCTAATTCTAATAAATACTTTCACCACTTCAGTATGATGCAAAGGGTTTAAATAGCTTATCTTCTTTCCATGCTTTGCACTATCATAGTTATATATTTTCATTTTATATAGGCTCAAATCCCTATGTGATATAATTATTATCATTGTGCATAGTCAATAGTAATTTAGATTGGCATATATACTGATTCCTTTCTTTATTCTTAATTTCTTCTTCATTTACTGTTCTCCTGTGATCAATTTTTTTGCCTAAAAAAATTCTTCTTTTATATTTCTCTTTTCTCTTATCTTTCTTTTCTTTTTTCCTGAAATGTATATTCGCATTAATTTTCAAAGAATGTTTTTTGCTTCTGCGAAATTCTACATCATCATTGAGGAACATTTTGCTCAGTATAGAATTCAACTTTAGCAGTTATTTTCTGTCAGTACTTTAGTGATGATGTCCCATTGTCTTTTGTCCTCTGTCCTGTCTTCTGGCTTTGGTTCCAGCGCATTTCAATTTTTTGTTGCTTTGATCAATTGTTTGCTGCTTTTATTCTCTTGACAAAAAAATGCCTTTGTGGCAATTGAGGTTCTAGTCTTAGAACAACTGAGATGTGCTGCTTCCCTCAGTCGCTATCTTGCCAGAAACTTTCATTGTATCATTTCAGTACTTCTGACAAATAAGACAAATCAAGCACACATATAGATCAAGTGCACAATTATATCACTATAGATAGGGAAGATTTGAATAGTACAATTAACAAACTTGAACTGACATACAATATTTATTTATTTACTTACTTATTTTATGATTTTGAGGATTGAACCCAAGGTGTTCTACCTCTGATATGACTGTGTATCTACCCAAATGTTTATCCTTTTCAAGCACAGATACTAACATTTGCCAAATTTAACAACATGCTTTTGTCTCAATAAATAGTAAAGAATAGGTATCACAGGTCATAATTTCACAAATTATGATCATAAATGAAATTACTTTAGAAATCAATAACTCAAAGATGACTTTAAAAAGCTGACATATTCCATTGTGTACATATCCCATAGTTTTGTAATCCATTCATCTATTGATGGACATCTTGGCTGGTTCCATAGTTTGGCTATTGTGAATTGTGCAGCTATAAACATAGGTACACATGCGTTGGTCTGATAGTTTGGTTTCCGTTCTTTTGGGTAGATACCCAGAAGTGGTATTGCTGGGTCATATGGTAGGGTCATTCCCATTTGTCTGAGGATCCTCCATACTGTTTTCCAAAGTGGTTGCACTAGTTTGCAATCCCACCAACAATGTATTAGAGTTCCCACTTTTCCACATCCTCGCCAGCAGTTGTTGTTGTTCGTGTTTTTGATGATTGCCATTCTGATTGGGGTTAGGTGAAATCTCAAAGTGGTTTTGATTTGCATCTCTCTGATTGCTAATGATGTGGAACATTTCCTCATACATTTATTGGCCATTTGTATTTCTTCTTTTGTGAAGTGTCTATTTAGATCCTTTGCCCATTTTTTAATTGGGTTATTTGTTTTCTTGGCTGTGATTTTCTTGAGTTTCTTTGTATATCCTAGATATTAGACCTCTATCTGTAGAGTAACTGGCAAAAATCTTCTCCCACTCTGTGGGCTCTCTGTTGAGGTTCTTGATAGTTTCCTTTGCTGCACAGAAGCTCTTCAGTTTAATGCAATCCCATGTATTGATCTTCCTTTGAGTTGCTTGTGCTGCAGGGAAATGGATGCAACTGGAAAACATTATGTTAAGTGAGATTAGCCAGTCACAAAGAGTAAGGAAGCATATGTTCTCCCTAATATGCGGATGCTAGGGAGAAGATGGGGCATAAGAGGGTCTTCAGATGGAAAAGGAGAAACCCTCAATAAACAAAGAAGTTGATTTAACCGAAAGGGATGGACAGGGGGCGGGGACACTCTAATGTACATCAAGGTTACTCACTAAATTGAACTTGAGAGGGAGGGAGGGCGAGGGAGCGGGGTGGGAATTTGGGGAAGGGGTCAAATGAGAAATGTGGGCACATATGTCGTTATCAATTTGTACCTAACAAAGATGTTTGCTTACAATGAACGAATAATAAAAAAAAAAAGCTGACATATTTAGAAATTTTTAAGCATCTCTTAAATATCTGGAATAAAGAATATCACAAAATTTAAAAGTACTTAATTTTGAAAATAATGAAAATATATCAAAACTGTGAGATTGAAATTAAATAAAATTCAGAGAAAATATATTTTCATAAATGTGTATACTAAAAACAAAGAAACATTGAATAATAATAAATATTGATGAACAGCAAATTACCCAAAAATGAGTGTCTTTGATCAGTACTTATTATTTTATAATTTCTGTGGATCAGGAATTTAGATCAGGGCTTGACTTGATGATTCTGCCTCAGGATCTCTCATAAGATCCCAGTCAAGATGTTGGTGAGGGCTACAAGTCATCTGAAGGCTAGAATGGGGTCTGAGGGATTTATTTCCAATATGGGTCCTTCATGTGGCCATTGCCTGGTGATTTAAGTTTCTTGCTATGTGAGCTTGTCTAAGGGTGACCAACCACTCTAATTTTCCCAGGGCTAAAAGTTTATTGAGGATATAAAACATTCAATGCTAAAACCAAGAAAGTCCCAGACTGCCATTAGCAGCAACTAAGTAAGTCCAGTGACCATTGAAAAGAAGATTCCACCTTTTTATTTTGTATTCATTCATTCATTCATCCACTAATTCATCCATTCACTTTTTGGTGCTGGGATTTGAATCCCAGGGCATTCTACCTTCAAGTTACAACCCTAGACTATTTTATTTCTTATTTTGAAATAGGGTCTTACTAAGTTGCGGAGGGCCTCATTAAGTTGCTGAGGCTGGCCATGAACCTGTGATCCTCCTGTCTCAGCCTCCCAAGTACTGGGATTACAAGCGTGCACCACCATGCCTGGCTGATTCCACCTTTCTAAAAGTGTTAAATAATTTGATACATTTTATAGGCAGGAGGATCACAAGTTCAAGGTTGGTCTAGGCAACCTAATAAGACCCTTTCTGAAAATAAAATAAAAGGTGTACTGGGAATATAGCTCAGTTATAGATCACCTCTGGGTTCAGTTCCCAGTATAACACACACACACACACACACACACACACACACACATATGAAAAGAGTTAACAATTATGAATTGAAATTAGTAAGAGAGAGCAAAGCAATTACAGTGTGGAAAGTCAAAAGAAGGAAATCCAAGATCTAAATAAATGAAGAAGCATATTGTGTTCATTGATTAGAAAATTCATCATACTAAAAGATGTAAATTCTGTCCAAATTGGTTTACATATTTATATAACTTTAGCTAGAATGTCAGCAAAATTTTTATAGATATTCATGCTGATCCCAAAACTTGCGTGGAAAGGCAAAATAAGAATAGCTAAAACAGTTTTCAAAGGAGCCAATAAATTTGAAAGAAGCACAGTACTCAATTTTAATACTTGGAATAAAGCATAACAGCTAAGAGAGCAGAGTTTAGATCAGTGTCCAGAAATAGATGCAAACTAATAGGGACAATTGATTTTTAACAAAGGTGCAAACGCAATTCAAGAAGGGGGAATAATCTCTTCAACACTGGTGTTGGACTATTTGGATAACTCTTTGCAAAAAATATGAACCTTGACATGCACCTCATATCTTCTACAAAAACCTCACATTTTCTCAAATTGAATCATGGATCTACATAAAAAGTAAAAACATCACTTTTTGAACAAAACACATTAAAAAAGAATTCATGACCTGGGGTAGGCAAAGATATCTTAGACATGACAGGAAAAGAATGATCTACAAAAAGAAAAGTGGTCAATTATTGGACTTCCTCAAAATGAAAGTTTGCTTTGTAAAAATATTACACAGACTTGCAGAAAATATTTGCATATCACAAATCTAATAAAGATGTATATCTGGAATATGTAAAGAACTATCAAAGCTTAAGAGCAAAAAAGTGCTATCATTTCAACCTTGAAGGCCCCCCAAAGACCTGTGTGTTTCAGGTAGTGCTATTGAAAGATGGTACCCCTGTAAGAAGTGGGGTCTAGCGTGGTCTTTAGGACACGGGGCATGTACTTGAAGGAGATTGTGGGATGCCAGCCCACTTCTCAATCCCTTTTGCCTCCTGGCAGTGAAGTGAGCAGTTTTGCTAGGCCACACACTCCTGCCGGACTGCTCACCACAGCCCTAAAGCAGTGGGGACAACTGATCATGGACTGGGAGCTCCACAACTTGAGTCAAAGTAAATGTTTTCTCTTTATAAATTGATTATCTCAGATATTTTGTTACAGTGAGAGAAAGCTAACATACACAGAAAGCAATTCAATTAAAAAGTTAGCAAAGCACTTGAACAGACACAAAGAGGGTATACAGATGGTAAATAAACACATCAGTTATTAGGGAAATTAAAATTAAAACCACTATGATTTACTACTTCACACCTATTAGAACAGCTAACATTTTAAAAGTGCCTGACAATACCAAATGCTGATGAGCATGTTGAACAATTAGATCTATCAATTGTTGATGGCCATGCAAAATGGTATATAAAACCTGGAAAAGAGTTTAGAAGTTTTATACAGTTAGATATACGTTTACCATATGGTGCAGTAATCTCACTCCTGGGTATTTAATCTAGAGGAATAAATTCTATGTTCGCATAAAAAAAAAAAAAACTATTGTGAATGTTTATGGCTACCTATTTACAATTGCCCCAAACAACCCAAATATTATTCAATGGATGAATGATTAAACAAACTGTAGTACATTCATGCCATCAAATACTGCTCAAGAATAATAAGAATTACTGATATATACAATAATGTGGCTGAATCTCAAATGCATTTTATTGAGTTAAAGAAGCTTGCCTCAAAAGATTACATACTATAGAATTCCATTCTTATGACATTCTTAAAAGATAAAACTTGTGATGGAGAACAGATCAGGAGTTGCTTTGGGATTGAAGTAGCAAGAGGATATGACTGTAAAAGAATAGCAAAAAAAGACATTTGGGGGATTAGCAAACTACTCTGTAGCCCAATTGTCATTGTGGTCATATAAATTATCCCTATGTTAAAATTCACAAAACTGAAAATTTCACTAAAATTTTGATTATATTGTATTTTATTTAAAAATCATATTGGAAACAGAACAAGGTATAATAAAGTCTTTAACAAGACAATGAAACAAATGGATTAAAAAATGAAAGATAATAGAATTATGTCAGAAATTTAAATCATAATAAGAGAATATTATGAACCTCTTTACACAGATGCGTTTGAACACATCAGTGAAATGGATACAATTTTTAGAAAATATTTACAATCTAACTGACTAATTTCTTTGAGAAAAAAAAAACTTAGAGAAATTAATCAATAGTTTAAAATAACCTCACAAGAAAGCATCAGGCCCAAAGTTATAGGTGAATTTTCTCAAATAATCAGGCATCTAATAATTCCTATCTTATTGAAATTCTTTCAAGAGTAATAAAAGGAAGAATACCTCCAAAGTAATTTTGTGCATTTACCATAAACTTTATACTAAAGCTGAGAAAGACATATAAGAAAGAAAAGATCAAGAATAATATCACTTATGAGCATAGATGTGACAAAACTGAATCCAATGAATCTAATGCTGCACAACTATGTATAGCGTGCATCATAATTAGGTTGGGCTGATTTTAGAAATGCAAGGTTGGTTCGAAATTTACAAATCATTAATACAATTTACCACATTAAGTACTAAAGAAAAAATCATATAATTATGCAAATAGACAATACAATTTTTGATAATTTAAGCACCTATTCATAAGAAAATCTATTAACTGGGGTACAGAAGTTAATATCCTTAAGATAAAAGGCATGTACAAAAATACATTTAACAAACGTCATATTTAATCAGTAACTACCAAAAATATTTTAAAAGTTAATTTTTAAAATTTATTTTTAAAATCATATATATATATTATCTCACCTTCTATTCAATATTATGGCAAAATTTCTTGCTAATTTAAAAAGACAAGCAAAAATAACTATAACAATGGATTAAAGTAAGAAATAAGAGTTTAACTTGGTGGAAGAGTGCTCCCCAGCATATAAAAGGCCCTGGTACAAACCCCAGGAACACACACACACACACACACACACACACACACACACACACACACAATTGACTGAAGTAAATTGTCTATACACCAGTAATGATAAGAAAGAAAATGCAATTTCCAAAGATACTATTTAAAAAAAGCAATCTTAATATCAGGTGCCCTGGAATAAAGTTCTCACATAATCTAATAATTTATAAACACAGCAAAAAATATCTAAAGCATACATGAAAGAGGAAAAAAATAACCAGGAACAGATCTAGCATTTTTAAGGTAGACTTAATATCATGAAGACATGCACTCTCTCCCAAAATTGCTCTAGGCATTCAGTACAATTAACTTAGTTATTGGTTTTTTTTTTAACTTGTCAGCATAATTCTAAAATTTCTGTAAAAAAGCAAAAGGTCAAGAGTAACGGCTCTTGTGTCTAAAGAGGATAGACTGTGGGTACTTGTATTCTGAAGCAGTAAGAGTTATTTTGCATGTGTAGTAAGAGTGGAATCTGTGTGAATATGAACAAATGGCCTAATAAAAAGGGTAAAAGCAGAGAAGCAGATCCACACTTCCATGAGAAGGGAAGAATGGGCTGATCAATAGATGAAACTGATTGCTAACAATGTTGAACATTTCCTCATACACTTATTGGCTATTTTTATTTCTTTTGTGAAGTGTCTATTTAGTTCACTTGCCCATTTTTTGATTGGGTTATTTGTTTTCTTAGGGATGAGTTTCTTGAGTTCTCTGTATATTCTAGATATTAGTCGTCTATCAGAGGACTAGTTGGCAAAAAATTTTTCCCATTTTGTTGGCTGTCTGTTGAGGTTCTTGATAGTTTTCTTTGCAGCACAGAAGCTCTTCAGTTTAATGCAATCCCTAATGCACATGTACTTTCACAAACATACCAAAGTCAATCATGAAACCAGACATGAGAAAGAGGAAGGGGGGAGAAAATGCAGTGGGAATTGGGGAAGGGTTGAGTGAGTGATGTGTCCATATATGCCTCTATGAAGCTTACAACTCACAAAGAGTATTATTACAATGCACCAATAAGAAAATATATAAAAAATAGATGAAACTGAGACTTCCTCAAGACATGGTACTATGCTACATTGTGAAGGAATAAATATCATAGTAGGTGAAGTAAAATGGATGTTTGACATTGAACATAAAAAACAATTCAAGGGTCATTAAATAAAAATTTTAAATGTTTGTTAAAAACTACAGGACAATTTCTTTAAGATGTTTATTACATAGGAAAATATTAAGAAGAAACTACTTTTTACATAATTGAAGATAAAGAGTGATAAATTTTTTTGCAATAAAAATTAATATTTTTAGAAGAATATCTATGTAATTACATACTGTAATCGGAAATTTTTGTAATGAATATAAGTCCATCTCATAAAAATATAGATGAAACATAGTATAATAATTTATGCATTTTATACAAATATAGATAAGCATATTTATAGAAACAATATAGATGAGGAAAACACTCACTGAAGCATCTATGTTGGATCTGATAGGATAGAGTTTACCAAAATACCTAAAGATTATGTTCATACACTTTAGATATTGATTTAGTAGTTTGCTCTTAAAAATAAAGAAAATGTAAAATATGACTTAGAATAATTAACTTGTGGTACTGGGAATTGAACCCAGAGGTACTCTGCCACTGGGCCATATCCCCATTTTATTTTTGTTTTGAAAGAATGTCTTGCTAAGTTGCCTAGGCTGGCCTTGAACTGAGATCCTTCTGCCTCAGTCTCCAGAGTATCTGGGATTAGAGTCATGTATAAACCTGCAGGCTTTTATTGTTACTTTAGAGTATACTTTTTATAAAAACAACATTTCTATAAAATAATGTGCCACAGTATGCAAGCAGAAACATCTTATATCTCATGTTTACTGTGTCTCTTGACTGCATCATTTTCTCTTGTGCTTAGTTTTCTGTGTTCTTCGTATTCTTAGGAGCAACAGACTAGACTGTGTGTGTGTGTGTGTGTGTGTGTGTGTGTAGTGGGCTCTACTGTCTAGTTATGTGTAAGTATACTTTATAATGTTCCCACAATGACTAAGTCACCTAATGATGCATTTCTCAGGAGATATCCCTGTCAGTAAGTGATGCATGACTGTACTTTTATCATTAACAGTACCAATTTACAAACGAAGCTTTGTGTGTGTCCCATATAATGCTCCCTATGTTGCCAGGATAAAATCTTTTAATACAAAATGCCAGTATATTTTACAGGATTTTTGAAAGAACTTTAATGAGGATTTGTTTGTTGAGTTGGTCTTTTCAAGTGTCTCATTTTCATATTTGAACAGAACACATTTAATTTTTTTAATACATTTTTCTAACATCATTATCAGTAAATTACTTTAAATTAGGATATTTATTTGTACATTTTGACTTTTTAATTCTTGAGAAAAAATTTGCGTAGTTTTCAAACATATTTGACAAAAGTGAATGAAGTTTTCTTTTCTTTTTTAATATGAATAGATACATGTATCTTATAATTTCTAACTTATTGATAAATAATTGATTCATAAGCATAATGGGTTTTTCCTTAGTACGTATAAGTTCTTAAATATATTAATTCTACTATTCTGATGTTTTTTATTTATTTGTTTCTAGATTTTGTCCTTTATTAAATATTTCCTTTTTCTGGCTTTGGATTATTTTCCTTAAGATTTTAAGTAGATATTTAACTTAATTTCTACATTTTTCTTTTTTGAAAATAAACATACCAAAAGATTTCTGCTGTGGTAATTTCTTCTAAGTTTTAATTTGTATGCTTTATATTGGAATTACTCTTTAACAAATATTCAGTTATTGAGTTCTTCCTATACTTGCTTGCAAAGACCCAGGCTTTCTCCTCTCAGGTAGAATAAACCATTTTGTGTACCTTTGTATTTTAGAGCAAGAGATAAAATGTTCCCAGTCAGCCCTAGCCCTCCTATGTCCTGGAGGTTGGAAGATTTTGTAGGGATTTGCAAGTTGGGGTAACTGGAGAACATACACCTTACTTCCTATGACTTTGGAAACTTCCAAAAGAGATTTTTATGATGGAGCTTAGCATAGAGATGTGGTGCTACCAATATACTTCATCGTTGTGTGTGTGTGTGTGTGTGTGTGTGTGTGTCATTTTTTTAAAAAAAAATAAAGCATGTTATTTTAAATAGATATCTCAAAATCTTGTAGAACTTTTGCAACATTAAATCAATAATTGTACATCTTCTGAGATATTCTCTGGCTGTTTCCTAAGTATATATCAGAGGAAATGAAGATGTTAATGGGGAATTTCACCCCACATTTTTGTTTCCAGATTACCAAATATCACCTTTTTGAATAACACACCAAATTGTAGAAAATATTCCTCAGTGTTTTGAGGATCAAAAGAAACCCTTCATTCAGGTTTGATGCATAAGTGGAAACAATAGCCTTTAGATTCTTCATTTCTTTCTCGAAACCTCATGTCAGAGCTTGGGCGTTCCATCACACAATAGCTTCTATGGAGCTGACACATCAAACAGTCTGTGATATTTTTCTGGATTTGCTGTGTGACCTTGTTGAAAAGACTTGCCCACTCTGAGTTATCACTTCTCTACTCCTGAGAAATGTACCCTCTAATATATCTAATTTCCATTTTATAACTCATGCTTTTCATGTTATGTTTAGGAATCTTTTGCCAAACCTAAGGTAATAAATATTTAGCTTTCTGTTTCCTTCTAAGAGTTTTATAGTTTTAACTTTTATACTTAGGTCTTTGATCTATTGTAAGTCTTTTGTTTGTTTGTTTTTGTATATGGTATGAGTGAGGTAAGAAACAAGTTTATTTTTTACATGTGGCAATCCAGATGTCTCAGCATCATTGGTTGAAAAGCACCATTTTTTTTTCTCCATTGAATAATCTTAGCCTTTTAAAATAATCAGTTGACTACAGATGTCTGAGTTTTCTTCAGGAAGCTCAACTCCATTTCACAGATCTGTACAGCCATCCCTATGCCAGTACTAGGAGTCTTGTCATTTATTTGTAGTAAGTTTTGAAACCAGAAAGTACAAACCCTCCTCATTTCTTTTGCTTTATCAGAATTTCTTTGGCTATTTTGGAATCCTTATAATTCCATGTGTATTTTAGAATCAACTTGTCAATTTCTACAAAGTCAACAAATTTTGACAAGCATTGTGTTAAGTCTGTGGAAAAATTTTTGGGAGAAATCACATCATAACAGCACCAAGTCTTTCAATTTATGAACATATGATGGTTTTCCATTTATTTAAGCCCTCAATTTCTTCCAATAGAGTATGTTTTGCATAGTAGTTTACAGCAAATTGCAAGGGACCCCTGTGCATCTCTCCTAATGATTCTTAATCTGAAGGAGACATGGCTGGGGTAAAGGTTGCATACCATGTAAAAAAGGAAAGCGATCTTTTCTATGGAAGTTATAAGATCACAAGGAAACTGGCAGGCTTTCATTTTGTAACAGTAGCTTAGGTATCCATTTTATAACTTTTGTACAAATGTGTGTATGTTTCTCCTTTTGTAAAGTCTGCCCAGTGAAACTAGCCAACTGGATTAGATTGTAAAGCCGTACTCCAGCCAATAGGGAAGGGCATAGTGGCTTTCCTGTTAGGGAATAAAAGGCTGAGTAGACTGCCTGTGTTTGCTGTACTCTTCTGCACAGAAGTAAATTGCCTTGCTGAGTTACTTTCTGGTTCATGAGTTTTTACTTGCAGCTCCCCTAAAATCCATTTCTTAGAACCAGGACCTTTCCTGTGTATCCATGGCCCCTACATGTGAAGAGATTTCCTCACTGAGATTTGTTGATTTGGTGCAAGTTCCTTGTGCTGCAGATAAGGAAATTGAACACAGTCAAATAACTTCCCCAATATTGCAAGATTATAGCTATCTAATAAATATTAAACATTTTATAATAAATATGAAAGAATTTAAAAATAAATTCAAAATAAAATGAGCTATAAAGGTTAACTTCAGGTTTTCAAAGAAGTAAACTTAAAATAAACATCACTAGGATGTAGCTGGTACTTGATTTGTCAATGTATTTTCTGACATCTCTCTTATAAAATGTAACTTTGAGAACCATAGTCTTCCTTTTCATTTATAATAGAATTAAAAAAATACACATGGACATCTGCAGTCTGCCCTACCTAAACTCTGAATGAAGGAAGGCAGAATAGCAGAGGATAATTCAAGGCACATGTCTTAATGGTGCAATGGCCTTTTATGTGATTTGAATTAACATCTTTCTTAGTTAAAGTCCTCAAATAAATTTTAAATTTGAGAACCTCGGAAGTGATTTCATAGTATTCAGTGGATATATCATTTTTCTATCTTTGCGTACTTTTTAAAGGATTGCATCTTTTGCATTTGGTTTGTCATCTTATCCTTTGAAGTCCAAATTTCCTATCTACTCTAGTCATCTTGGAGTTCAGTATCAGTATTGTGTTGTCCCAGATAAATAAGCTTGGCAATCCTCTTCAACCAAAGGGTATTAAGTTACTATTTGCAAGTGAATACCACTCCTCTAAGGTGGTAAACAAGACAAACAAATGACTTAATAACCTTGACAGAAGCTCAAGATAGGAAGGAAAGGAAAAAAAAACAAAAAAACCCCTAAAGGTGGGTGGTCTTTCTCCATGGTGAATCCCATTCCTGGTTCTCACTCACATAAATGAGATTTGAATGGCAATTTTAAAAATATTTGGCCTAGCCGGGTGTGGTGGCACACGCTTGTAATCCCAGCATTCCGGAGGCTGAGACCGGAGGATCCGGGTTTGAGACTAGCCTCAGCTACCTAGTGAGGCACTCCGCAACTTAGTGAGACTTGGTTTCAAAATAAAGAATAAAAAATAGGGCTGGGGGTATAGCTCGGAGGTAGAACGCCCCTGAGTTCAATCCCCAGTACCACACACAACAAAAAGATTTGGTCTTGTCTTTAAAATAGTATGAGGAAGGATAATATACAAAAGTGTAATACAGCCTTACGGGCCATCTAACGCATAAGCATTCCATTCCATTCTGCTATGGGATTGATGCAGAGAGCTAACCAAAGTCACCCAATTCATCAGACAGTATGGAGACTCAAGGAGCCCGGAAGCCTGGCTTCCCTGGCAGGGCTGCAGGAAGGGGCTGAGGCTTTGAATGCAACTCCCTCTTTCAGAGAACTGAATTGCTCTGGTTGTGAACCAAGTCTGCCAAGAAGAGGACAGCTTTCCCCTCTGAGCCCTGCCAAGTAAAGCCTTGCAATTGCCTATGGTTGGGTCTGAAATATCACACACAGAATTATGACCTAGAAGTGGAGTTCTCAATGACAATTGTTAATCTTCCTTCTTTCTCTAATTCCACTGCTAGGAATGTGGCTCTAGCTGTTGTCTTAGATAATGAAGATGAGAACCACATACTAAAGATGGTGGGAAGTAAGCTGGAAGATCCTGGGTTCCTGAAGACTTTGTGGAGCCAAGTCCCCATTCCAGGCTTGGATCTTTGTTGGGTCTTTGTGGACCAGCCTTGGCTCTCTTGTACATGAACAAAAGACACACATTCCTAACTTGCTTCAGGCATACACACACACACACACACACACACACACACACAGACACACACACACACACACACACCATGTTTTTTTCTAATTCTGTGGAACTTGACCCTAATGAATACAATTAGTTTGAAGTGCCTGGCCTTTGAAAAGTGGGCATATCATCCACCTTTTGTTCATTAATTCCCCAAATAACTTAGGGCTCTGTGATGGGGAGTGGGGTGTGATAACCATACATAGAGGAAACATTACATATGTCTGGGCGAAATTGTTACACTTCATGCCTCATTCATTCATTCACTCATTCATTCACTTTTGCTTAACAAGTCAATATAGGAAGGAATACTCACCATTATATGTCTTCTGATTTAAAACTTTCACTTTATGCTTTCTTTTTTCTGATTCTTTCTGCTATTTCTCTTCTGATTTAGCACTTCCTTTAAACTCATAATTTTATTCTATAGTTTTCCATCTGAGCTCATATGCAAAAGATGTTTCTTTCCTCCTTGTCCTAATTTGGCTTTCTGGGTTTCTGAATATTACCTCTGTCCAGATGACATTCTCTGTAACAATTTCCTTTTTTTTTTCCCTATCCTTTCTGAGTGTCTAGTAAACTCCTCCAACTTTGACCACTTACCCTTTAATTAAGGCTGGATGGGCCATTTTTCTTCCATCAACAACTGTTTCTGGTTAAGAAAATACACCCTGGAAATGGCCTCTTCCTCTATGTTGTCTGCCTTCCAGAACTACGTGTGCCAACTCTGTATGGGATTTCTCTGACAAATTATCTATTCTGACAACATTTCTCTTTCAGGAGAGGAAAGTCTGCTGGCTTCCAGTTTTCCCTGTGATGACTCTTCACACAGCCCAGGTCTCTCACTCACTGTTACTAAAGGATTGTGATGGATGCCCAGACCTGTCTCCTATGTAGTAACAGGACCTGGTTTGGGATGGTAGATATTAGAGCCAGGCCAAGTGGCTGCAATTTAGGTTTCAACATTTAGCTCTTTGCCCTGTCCTGTCTGCTTAATATCCAGGGATCAGATGATTGCTATCATTTCCCCTTCTAAGAGGAAATTTGGTGTGATTCTTTTCCCGGTTGTAAAGTGTATGGCTTCTGGCTGGTTCAGCTTGTAATTCAGCTGCTCCCTTCAAACCCTGAGGCTTCAGAGCAGGCTTCCATTAGCAAGTTCTTATCATGGCAACATAATCCATTGAACAAAACAGTTAAAGTGATAATCCTGATATCAATGATAGGGATTTGTTTTTCTGGCATTTTGAGACTTTACTGTTACTTACAACCCAGGATTTGTCAATAGACAATAAATATTTTATGTAGAGATTCATTTTGCACTTACTGTGAGGGAGATGCTGTACTAAATCCTGGGGTTATGCGAATTAATTAGAAATTTAGAGTCTCTCAGCAGAAACACACAAGAAACAGACAGGCCAGTAGAATGTGACAAGCCCCAAGGACTCCTGTGCAAGGGTGCTGGAGGCAGGTAGCACACACTCCCCCAGGACCTTCAACGTATTAACTACACATCCTAAGGTAAAGACTATTTGGGTGGGTCCTTATGTTATCAATTACAGCAAGAAAGAATCTCATATACTTCAACTTTAACTGCTCTCTACTATCTGCCAGGGTCCATTCAGGGCATTTTTTGATTTAACTTTTCAATGAACTGTGTAATCAATGAAGTGAGTAGAGTCTGACTCTCTTTGGAGAAGAAAGAATTACTAAGTAGTACACCTAGTGGGGGTACAGAAGAATAACCTAAGTGAAGTTTCAAATTGCACTGTAAAGGTGATTTACTCATTAATTTGAACATTAAATACATATTTAAGAAATTAAATACAGCATTAAATAAATATTCGAAGCAATTTAATAAAACAATAAATAAATAAAATAGGTAAAATAAAACATTAAATGCATTATTAATTTTATTTAAACATCAAACCACATGGTACCTTTACCAGAACTCTTTGAGAAATGAAATAGGGGCTGTTAAAAATAGTTATATGGGGCCAGAAGTCATGGCATATGACACACACCACACCTGTAGTCTCAATATTGGGGAGGCTGAGACAGAAGGATTGCAGGTTTGAGGTCAACCTTAACAAGTTAGTGAGATCCTCAGCAACTTAGAGAGACCCTGTTTCCAAATAAAAAATAAAAAAAGGGCTGGGGGTGTATCTTGGAGCTAGAATGCTCCTGGATTCAATCCCCAGTACCCAAAGTAAATAAAAAATAAATAAATAAATAAATAGTTATGCCAGAATAGCAGGTATTATATAAAACAAGACTGTTCTAGGTAGAAGGCCTTTAGGACACATTTATAAATTCTAAAGTCCTCTCCCAGATTCTCAATATGAATGGAACTTCTTTAGACTTACTCATCTCACAAGAAATGTGTGTGTGAGAGAGCGCAAGAGAACACTGCACAGAGAGGTAGGACAACTATTTTCTCTCTGTGGCCTCACTTGCATTAGAAGAGAATAGGGAAGGTATGTGGAAGCACTCCCTATTCTAAGCTTGCTTCCATTCTAATTTCAGAAGGATAGAAATCAAAGCTCCTACTCACCTGGTGCAGTACCTGGAAGCATTCCATATGCCGTTGTCTCTTTGATGTTTATCTCCTGGCAGTAAATAGTAAGCTCCTTGAGGACAGGCTAATATGTTTCTTATTTACCTCAGGACAAACTGTACTGAATAGAACCTAGCACAGATGGTATGCTCAGACAATGGTAGTTGAATCGAGGATAGAATGACAAGTAACCCTATGGGAATGAGCTTAGGTGACTAGAGACTGTGGAAGTGGCTAAAACAGAGGACAGAGAGAACTGCTGCTAACATCCTCTCATGTGGAAATATGTCCTACTTCATTAATAATAAACTCTGTTATTCTTGCACAGCAGTTGGGGATGCCTTGCTCCATCTGTATGACCAGTCCTGTTGCATTTGTAAACTATAAGAGAAGCCAGAAATTTTTATTTTGTGTGTGTGGTACTGGGGATTGAATCTAGAAGCATTCTATCTCTTCATTAAACCTTTAACCCTTATTGTTTTGAAATAGAATCTCCCTAAGTTATTGGACATTGGCCTAAACTTGAGAGTCTCCTCTCTCAGCCTCCCAAGTACTGGGATTATAGGTGTGTGCCACAGTGCCTGGATCAGCAAACTTTGTGAGGAAAAGGTTAGATAGTAAATATTTCTGTTATTGTAGGTTATACTTTTGTGGAACAACTTTTCAACTCTACTGGTGTATCCCCAAAGCAGCCCTTGATGATATGAAATAAATGGGCATGACTGTGTTCTAATAAGCTTTATTTACAAGTCCTATCACTGAGCTGGGTTTGCCAACCCATGAGCTATGGCTTGCCAACCTCTGGTCCAGGACTGTGCACTCCACCAGGGCCCAGTGGTCTTTGTGCCCTCCTCTCCCAAGTCTTTATCCCAGGAGAGCTGCTTTGAAGACAAAGTGCTAAGTAAGTTGAGATTTAAGCCCCCTAGTCCAGAGAATTGTGCTCTGTCCTCTGAAATATGGACCCTGTGAATTGGTAGGCATTTTTGTTATTTTTATTGTCTAAGATTTTTTAGTTGTGTTATTTCAGGAATTCTGCATCATAAGCTTTCACTGTGGTTGTGATGGAAAGACTTTGTATGTAACAAAGAACTTCCATTCCCAGATTAGAGGTTTGGGTTAACGTGGACATCCAGAGGGGCACAGATGAGCACTTGCCATCCTGTCTGTAGCAGCAGAAGAGAAGTATCTAGAGGAGAAGAGGCAGGGTACCTGCTCCAGGATTGCCAAGTGCAAGGGACTTACCCTGTGTCTTATTAGCTCAGACTGCCATAACAAAACACTGCAGACTAGGGGGTCTCAATAATAGATATTTGTTTCCTATAGTTCCTGAAGACTTGGTAGTCCAAGATCAAGGTACTGGCAGATTTGATTCTTAGTGAAGCCTCCTGCCTGCCTTCTTGCTGTGTCCCCACAGGGTAAAGAGAAGATGTTCTGATGTCTCTTTCTCTCCTTATAAGGATGCAACTGCCATCATGGAGGTTCCATCCTTAGGACCTTATCTCAACCTGATCACTCCCAAAGTCTCCACCAATTAATATAGTAACACTGCGAGGGACTTCCACACATAAAGTCGAGGGGGACACAAATATTCAGACCCTAAAACCCTGGTAGCACATAAGCCTTATAATCCAAAACTTGGGAGGTAAGGGACATCACAATTCTGTATTTGAAAAAAACAAATAAATTGAAGTTAAATTTGCAGTCTTCAACCTAACTGTTGGTAGAGAAATTCATTCTCAGTCATTATTATGGTTATCCTTTCTAGTAAAAGGCACCTAGCCTTCTGTTTTCGACCACACTGGTGGTTGCTTCTGAGACCTCTAATTTGTGTAGATCTGAATTTTGGCATTGTGCCCAGGGCCTGGGAATGCTTGGGAAGGTTCAGAGCCTTTCCTGTTCATGTAGCTTTCCAAAAGCACCCTCTGAATTCTTACTACCCCTTCAGGGCACTGCTACACAGTCACTTATAAGTGTGTCTTCTCTGGTTTTGATGTGCTACTCATAGCCCCTCCTGTACTGATACCTCTTTTGAGAACTTTGACGATGTTAAAGGACAGGAAGTATGTTTCTACTAAGACAAAGAGTCTCCTTCATACTGTAAAAAAAGATCTTGACTGAAGCAAATCCAAAGATTTTGTGAGTGTGTATGTGTTTTGGGGAGGAGATGCAGAGAGAAAATACAAATTAGCATCTCAAAAAGATTGATCCATTACACATTTATGTAATCACCACACCATTCCTGGAAAAGATACAGATGAATCTGCGGTTTAGGAGTTTAACCTCCAGAGCTCTTGAGGCTTCTTCGTAGACTTGACCTTAGATCTGTCTGTCTTCAGACCTCTGGCTGCTTCCACTAGACTACACTGCCTTCCCACTAATTCCTTGGTCTCTGGCTAAGGCAGCCTGGCTTCCCAAGGGAACTTTCCTTGTTCTGTGTTTGAATAATCTTAGCTTCTAGTGGCTTAGGCTGTCAACAGCAAAGACCTCATCTTCCCTTACATCCAGATATAAACCTGATCCCAGGGGTAATTCCTGGCAGAGAAACCTGGCTAGTGTGGTTATAGACTGGACCAGAAGGGAAATACTCCAATTCTTATATGAAATTCATCAGCCGTTAAGTATCTCCAAATTTTCCTCTGATAGTCTCATTAGGGATCTGGAACCTGTCTTCGAAAAAGCAGCATCATTTACCACTGGCTTTTTGAGGGATTACAGTGCACATAGAATAGGAATCATAGCCAAATGTGGTTACATTCTTAATTTAAGGAGGAAAGAAGTAAACTAAGCTCTAAGTCTGTTTTCCTGAGATAAGGGGAACTATAAGAATTGAATTTGTTTACTTATATATTTTTTTCCTGGATGGATCCACATTCAATGTTTACATTAACATAACAATTCAGAGCAAAGTCAAAACATTCAAATTACATTTTCTATATATTCCAGGAAGAGGGTAACATATGCTCTAAGACATGAAAGTGAGAGAATGAACAGAATGCTCAGAATATTTCATCTGGTGTGGTTCTAGCTAAGAGTTTATAGAGCTAATAGTTGGAAAAATAGTTTTGATCCTGGCATATTTTATTCCATTAATAATGGAGACCAATTGATGGATACTGAAGGAGGGTGACATGATCAGTTTTGTATTTTACAAAAAAGAAATAATAATACTAAATAAAGCTTCCCTAGTGAAAGTATATAGGTAGGGTGGAAGAGAAAATTGAAATTAGAGAGACTAGTTAGGAGAAGTAGCACTAACCTAGTTGAGAGAGAAGAGTCTACCAGATACTTCACGCTCACCATATAATCCATGTGCCTCTGTATTTTCTAGCCTTTCTTCCAGCTAAGTGAGATAATGTAATTTGCTCCGGACAGTAGTCTGGCACTTCTATTGCCACTTCTAACTGTATCACTTTCTGCTTGAGACAGTAAAGACCTGGTCTATCCCCTCTTCTCTGTCTTCCCTTTCAATCACAAAAGCTTGTGTTGAGATACCAGAGTCCCAAGATGGCCACAGAATGGATTCTGGCTTACCACATGGAAAAGAACCACTCTGGAGATCACTCATCCAGCATCAGATTCTGGTCAATCCATAACAAACCTTTGTTATTTTAAGCCATGAAGATTTCAAGTTTGACAGCGACAGCAGCTAGTGTTAATTATTCTGATGGATGTGAAGGACCTGAACTAAGAAATAACAGCACAGTTTGGAAGGAGAAAAAATATTTAAGAGACGAAACTGCAGGAGATGAAGGCTGATGTTGAGAGGGAGAAGTGGATGATGGTCCTGAGCTAGTTGCTTGAGAGGATGGCAATGCCACTACCAAGACAGATGGGGAGGAAGGAGAGGGTTAAAGTGCCTGAAGAGTATTTGAGGGAAGGTTTCCAGATCACAGTGGACAATGTATGTCTGGCACTTGGGAAAGAGGTCAGTGCTGGACATAGGCTTGGGAATCCTCCTCCTTGAGCAAGTGGGGGGACAAAAGAGGGTTAGAATGGAAAGGTCTAAGGGTAAGATGTGAGAAATGCAAATTACCCAAGCAAAGAGATGAAGAGGTAGGAGGTGGAAAGAAAACCAAGAGGTAGAGTGACGGCCAAGGGAAGTAAGAACTTCAACATGGAGCTGGCCAGCAATGCCATGTGCCATGCAGTGTCTCCCACGAGGTAAGCTCCAGCCCTAAACTGGCTGGCTGATATTAGCAATTGCTTCATGATTGGAATGTAAAATTAGGTATTAAGAGTAAGGAAGATGGAGGCATGTGGTTACAGGGAATAGAGCTATCCATTCCCTTCCTTCAACTCCTTCCTCCCAGACATTACCAAATAAACCCCTGATTTCTTAGAGCTATGGTCTTTGTGTGAGAAAAACATTTGAAACTGTCATCACAAGCATCATTTCCAATGAACACTGAAGCTACATGTAATGTCAGAGGCAGTTCCTGCTATCTAGGAAGTTTTATTTTAATCCCATAAATAGATCACACATGAAGAATGACCAAATTGACACAAGTGCCTAGAGATGGACAAAAAACAAAATACTGATTTCAATAATAAAATTTCTCTGTGACTCTGGAGCTGATGGGAGAAATCTTCCCAAGGGAAAAGATACTGGCTTGGAGTTTGAGAAACAAAAAATGAAGACAGAGGAGACAAAAGGACAGATATTCACAGAACAGGCAGAGACCAAAAAGAGGCAAAGGCCTAGAGGTAGGAGTACACATTTCAGGTTGTGAATCAATGCTCTGCATTGCACGATAGTGTGAAATAATATTCAAACTGTGGTCAGCTTCCCATCAATGTTAACACATATCAGAGGTAAATCAACCTATAATGTTTAAAAGTTTATTTGAACTTTTACTTTTAGGTGTGTGATGAAGTAGCACGTCATGATGGGAGTAAATGGCGGAGCAAAACTGCTCACTTTATTGTGTAGGAATTGAAATGAAGAAGGGGGAAGAGGCCAGGGTCCTACTATCTTCTTCAAGGGCATGCCTGTAGTGACCAAAAGACCTCCCACTAGGCTTACCAAAGCATGAAGCTGGGGACGCGGTATTTAACACATTGGTCTTTGGGGGACATTCTTGACCTAAACTATAGATTCAGTCTATATACCCATATAAGTACTAGATATGGGCTGGAAACATATCTAGTCAGGGCTAATGGCCTTGAATACCCAAATGAAGGCATTTATGCTGACATAAGGAACAACTGGAGAATTTTGAACAAAGGGATAATAAAGTAGGAAGAAGTGCATTGGAGAAATTCCTCTAGGAGAAGTTTTGAATGTCAAGTGATAGAGGCAGAGAGAAGGATGAAGAAAAAAAAAAAAACAAAACTATTGCTAGTTCTGAATTTTAGATGGGGAAGTTCTTTGTTGGTGTTTGTATACAGGCATGGAGATTGAATAATAGGTCAATTGCATATAGGCTATCTATGGTCAAGACTCAAAAACTTGAGGAGGCAGGTAGGGAAGTAGAGAGACAACTATCATTTGGGTAGGAAGATGACTGGGCTTTCTTTGGAAATGCTTGGTTTGGAAAACGTATAAAGTTTAGTTGGAGACATGCAGTTTGGAATGTAGAGCTGTGGGACTAAAATTTGGATATGATTACTTTGGATATAGATGGAGTACACTAAGGGGTAAAAGAGACACCCAGAACAATTGAAAATCCACAATAAGGAAAGCAGAGAGTGGAAGACTTATGTTTGAGGGTAGAAGAAGGGAGAGTCACTAAGAGAAGTAACTGCCCAAAGGAAGGAGCCCAAAGAGAAGGACACAGAATGAGCAAACTTCAAGGGAGAGAGGGTTGCACATAGAAGTAGCTAGGTACACTGTCAAAGTACAAAAGGAATACTGCTGGAAGAAATTCTCCCTCCATCTCTATTTACTCTCCTGTCCTTGGAGCACTTTCACAACAGTAGCTGAGATAGATTGCAAAGGGTCAGGGCTGCCATGTGCTTCTTTCTGGAAATGCCTTCTGGAGGTGGCAAGAGGTGACCTTCAAGCCAGCTCCCTACAGAAAACTGCCCGCTCTGCTGTGAAACTGTTAGATATAAAGTCCTTGGCTAAGAGCTGCCAGGGAACCAAACAGATGGCAGCTCTGTTAACCGCAGCTGCAAACAGCTTCATCTTCGCTTTATTTCCAGAAGCCAGAGGAGCTCAGGGATAGTTAACAGCTGTCTACCTGTAGGGACTCAAATGATCTCTGGGCCCTCGAACCATCATATACAGAATAGTGACTTGGCAATTTATCCAAAAGCTTCCTGGTGGCCTAAAAGAGCTATCTGAAGTCCTTCTCACTGTTCTCACAGTGGGGTTTATACTGGTTCAAAATAGAATAAATTTACGCTTTTATGAAGACCTTTCTCCAAGGAAAAGATACTATAAAACATGTCAGTTGATTCTTTCTGAAAATAAATTTAATTATTTTATTTGGAAGTTTCCTTTTACAACAACTTCTCAGGGAAATATTCCCATTTTCTCAAAATCTGTAGCCTAATTCATGGTATTTAAAATAAGGAATGTTAAACATCAGCTAGAATCACTGCCAAACCCAGGTCCTACCAGGCTACTGTGGAGTTCCTATGAATATCTGAAGGCAACCAATTGGCTCTGGGAGGTACTTGGTTGGTACATGATGTCATATGAAACAGAATGTAGTGTTAGGTTATTAGATAACAAACAGAGAGGCAACTTCACTCCTGAGCCCACTCTTGAGAAAGCAGTTTTCTATCAGGAGCTGGACTGAAAGTAATAGCTCATCCCCAGGAGACACACAAAAAGAAGCACCGGGCTGGCCCTGACCCTTTACAATTTGTCTTAATGACTGCCCTGAATGCTCCAAGGTTGAGGGCAGGGAGTACTAATTCGAGAATTCAGGGCATCTTCTTCGTAGAATGTTCACTCTTGAACCTTTATGATCAGCAATAGGAGTCATTGTATTGAAATTAACATATATCCAATGCCAGCAGGATGGAAGGTACACTGTATGAACTTGTCTCCATTATATATTTCTGTATACAAACTACCTGAATGCTTAGTGGCTTAAAGTGTCAATGATTTAACAAATCTCCTCATGAGATGGGTGGTCATTTTTCTCCCTGTGGTGGTGACAGCCAGAGGTCAATTTGAATTAAGTTAGGAGCTCAGCTGAGATTAGAAGGTCAAAGAGAGCTTCATTCATACATCTGACACCTCATCTGGGGTGACTGAAATAGCTAAAAACTGGATGAATATATCTTGTTCTCTCTACCTCTTCTCTTTTTCTCTCCTCACTCTCTTTCTTGTCTCTGAAAAGGTTATGATACTTCTTGCACTATGGCTCAGGCTCCAAGAGAATGAAGAAGAACCTTCCAGGTCCCCAAATTGGCATAAGATTTGTTGATCAAAGCACTTGAAAAGGTCCGTCCAAATTCAAGTGAAAAAGAAATAGACTACTCCTCTTACTAGAAGAGGCATGGGAAGAGTTGTTGGTGGCTTTTGGAGCCAACCTAACAAAACGTTGCACATTGATTTACTAAATGAAAGTTGTTCTGTTTCCATATACTTTCCAGATGCCTAAATGGAAGAAATTCTAGATTTTTCCAGAGTTCAACTGTTGTACTTCTTTTTCCTGTGTGTATGATGCTGAAAATTGAACCCAGGGGAATTATACCTCTGAGCTATAGCTCCAGCCTTATTTTATTTTTTATTTTGAAACTAAGGTGCTGAGGGACTAGCTAAATTTCTGAGACTGGCCTCAAACCTGCGATTCTCCTGTCTCATCCTCTCAAGTTCTGGGATTATATTAAATGGTGTGTACCACCATGCCCAGGTCAATCACTACATTTTTATCACTAAAAACACACAAACATTTCCAGACTTACTCCTGGTTAGCACTTATTGGTTCACTTGGGTATGTAAGACATGGTGGTAAGGTCAATAGTGAAATCAGAAAATGGGAGAAAGCCAGGTTTAAGTAGGGACCGGCTTCTAAGGCCATCAGTGGAATTCAGGGTTTCATCCTAGCTGCAGAGGTAATTTCTGGCGAGGGTAGCTTTTAGATCTCTGTGGATTACTTTGAATCTCATGCATGATTCTGACCATTATCAATATCTGAAGTCCATTTTGACAGATAAAACATGGGAGGAATATCTCAGGCAATATAATTCAAAAGACAGGCAAGGGTAGTAGATGTGGCTGTAAAGTATTTCTGTTGGGCACCACTCTTGCTGGTGGTTGAGTTGTGCTATTATTTGGATAATATTTGTCTCTCAAAAAATCACATGCTAGAAACTCGGCCCTCAGTGTGGCAGTGCGGAGTAGTGGGATCTTTCAATCGTGGGACCTAGTGCAAGGTTGTTAGATCATTGACGATGCTGCCCTCAGAGGGAATTAATAGAGTTCCCACAGGACCCTGGTTAGTTCCTGAGAGAGTAGGTTGTTATAAGAAGAACAAGACTGGTCCCCCCTTGGCTCTTGCTTCCTATCTCATGTGATCTCTCCCTCTTGCATGTGCCATGGTGCCATTTATCATATTGTGATGCAGCCATGGGAGCCCTCACCAATGACCAAACAGATGGGACCCTAATCTTGGGATTTTAGCATCCAAAACTATGAGCTAAGTAAATGTTTTTAAAATAAAATGTCTAGTGTCAGGTGTTGTCATGTGTTGTATTATAGCAAGAGAAAATGGGCTAAAACGAATGTATAAGGATAGATTGCTGATGACAGAAAGGTGGTAGGAACCAAACATGGATCCCAGTTATTGCTTAGAGTTTCTGAAGGTGTCCCATACTGGAGGATACTAAAGTTAAGCCACATCCCAAATTAGTAAGAACTCACATAAACACAGAGTTCCATTGAAAATACTCAGAGAAACACTCAGCTCCATAGAAGATACTCAGAGAGATTTGCCTTTGCCTTTCTCTATTTTCTGAGTCTCTGAGTTTTCTAGAAATGTGTGTGTGTGTGTGTGTGTGTGTGTGTGTGTGTGTGTGTGTGTATGTGTGTGTGTATGGAAGGGGGTAGAGGAGAGGGGTAGAGGGAATGTAAAACAAACTAGTGTGGAAGTGCTCAAAGTTATCAGACTCCTACACCTATGGAAGCAAGAAAGTGGGATGAGAAGAAACTTTGGAGGCTAGTGGTCTGGTTCATATCCTATCACCTCTACCAAAAGAGGAAGTTAGTCTCCAAAAGTTTGAGAGAATCATCTATCAGAGGAGGATTACCATCGTAATAACTTCAAAGCGGATGTTTTAAGGAAGAAGGGGTTGAGATTTATATGTTTTGAGGAAGAAAGAGCTAAGATTATACAATCCTTAATATTTGGCTTGGTGCATACTGAGTTTTAAAGACCTAAGCAAAAACCCCTTTTACTGCTCTTTGTGTCAAAATTGTAAAGATGCTCCAACTCCTTTTTTTCCCTAAACTAAATGAACTCTATGCTTTTGCTAAGTGTTAGATTTGAACCTTGCCCCACTTTGATAACTCTTGACATTTTGTTTCCAAGAAAATATTTCACTTTAAAATATAATATGTATTTCAGAACACTTTCTTGCTGCTAGAAAATGGTTGGTGTTTCTGGCAGCCTGCTCCCCGCCCCAACCCCACTCTAATTATTATAGCTTGCTAAACTTACCAGATTCCAAAATCATGAGTTTCTTACAAACTTACCTTTGAAGACTACATCCACTCTCTCTTCCTTAACCCTTGCTTTCAGCTGTCTTCTCAAAGGATTGTCCCTTAGCCACCTAAACCACAAGGTGGTTTTATTAGATCATTCTGAGAATTGAAAAACCAATGCAACTACTCTAATAGTATGATTGTATAGACACTATGTTATGATTGATCTTAAATATGGAAAGAATTGAACCTTTTGTGTGTCATAACTTTGAACTTTGGCTTGTAATGGAGCAGAAATTACACAGACTAATGAAGGACCCATCCACAAACAAAATAAGGAACCAGATGCCCTTTTCCCCAGATCTGTGTGGGAAAAAGTATAGTGTTAGCATAGAGTGGATTTCATGCCAAAACTTTGTAAATGTCTTATGCTTTGTGCTCTGTAAACCCTAATCACACTGCACATCACTTATGCAACCTCAACTATTTATGGGGGTTGGGAAGGAAAATATGATTAACTCTGAGCAGACAGTTCTGGCTTCAAACCTCCCAATGATTCCTGTATTCGCAATATTTACTCCACTTAAAAAAAGAACTGTTTCTATGGAGAGCACACATACTCACACAGAAATCTCCATCAATAACTTCCCACCAGAAAATAAAAAGTTGTATTTAAAACAGAAGAATTGTGCCACATAATTAAGTATGTAATTGAATTTTATCTGAGAAGTACTCAGTATCCGTAATAGGGTGCAAAAGCACAATGATCACCAAATTATGGTGTACACATATTTTGGCTCAACATGAGATCCTCAAGATAATGTTCATGGGCATATTTTCTTTAGCGTTATTGCATATTATTTACATAGCATTTATGCACAGTAGAATATGCAATAATAAATATCTGGTGGGTTCTTATGGCAAGTTAGGGAACAACTGCATGAGCAGGGGTGGTCTTCACATCCTGTGTAACTTGCCCCACGCTGTGTGCCAATAGATAACAGAATTTAAGAATCCTTCCTAGTTGTTTCCTTCAATCTTCATGATCATGGAATATAGAAGCAAACAAGACGAGAAATTTAAAGGTGAAAATTTAATTTATGATATGGGCAATATAGATTTTCCTCCCTGAAGTTTTGTCCTGCCAGGTGTTGTGTCTATAATCCCAATACTTGGGAGATTGAGACAGGAGGATCACTGGTTCAAGACTATCTTCAGCAATTTAGCAAGACTCTGTTTCAAAAATAAAAAATGAAAAGGACTTGGGGTATAGCTCAGAGGTTAGAGTACCCCTGGGTTCAATTCCAAGTACAAAAATAAATTGTCCTGCTTTTTGATTCTCATATAACTCCTCTCTCAGAAAGAGCTCATTCATTCGCCATCAGGATCTTCTAGGTTGCTATGTGAGTTGTTGTCAATAATACTAGTGGTCACAGACCGCTCCCTAAATTTTAGTGGCTTAGCTCAACCAAGGTTTATTCCTTGCTTACACAAAGTCACGTGGGCTTGCCTCCATCCTGGGGTGACATCGTCTGGAGCACATGGCCTCCACGGCTGTCACGAGAGTGAAACAGGAACAGAGAGGAGACAGAATCTGCCTTGAGCTGAAAAGGACACTCCCTACCTCTTCTGGCAGTCTGCCTGCCAGCACTGGTTGTAGAGCTCTAACTTAAGTATCAGAGAGGCTGATAAGATAGGACAGCACGTGGGATATTTGTGGACAGTATGTGCTGTGGCTTGGGTGTGGCCTGTCTCCTGAAAGCTCGTTGTAAATGGAGGCTTCGTATCCAGGCTGGGGCTATTGGGAGGTCCTAGAATCTTGACGAGCTGGAGCCTCATACAAGGTCCTTGGGTCACTGGGGGTCTCAAGAAACTCTCACATGAACTCTTGAGTTTTTCGAAGAGGGTTTGTTATAGTTTGAAAATGGAATGCCCCTCAGTAAAGTTCATTGTTGGCAATGCTAGCTTCAGAGGTGGGAAGGGCTGGAGGAGTGTGTCACTGGCTTTGATTATATCTGTCCTGGCCCCTTCCTCTTGCTTTCTCGGCTTCCAGCTGCCATGAGCTGAGAGCAGCTTTCCTTGGCTGTATCAAGCCTCCGTGGTATCTGCCTTGGAGTCGGCTGGCTGTGAACTGAAGCTCTGAAACCCTTAGCCTGAATAAACCTTGCTTCCTCCAAGCATTTTGATCACAGCAACCCAAAAGCTGACTAGTACATGGTTGCTACAAAAGGAGCAAGCCTGGCCCCTCCCATCCTCTCTACTGCTAGCTGGAGAGAGTCTTTTGCTCAGGCAATTTCTCCTTCTATTGCCTGAGCAAGAGACTATATCTTCTATATTGTCATGAGATGATGGAGCCACAGGGTGGCCCTTACCATAGAGCCTGCTCTGTATCCTTTAGAATTCAGCCTCGGTAACTAAGTGTGGTTGTGCACACCTGTAATCCTAGTACTTGGGGGCGCCGAGACAGGAGGGTTGCAGATTCCAGGATGGCCTCACCAACATAGTGAAGCTTTCAACAACTCAGTGAGACCTTGTTTCCAAACAAACAAAAGTAAATAAATAAATGAAAAGGGCTGGGGGTGTAACTCAGAGGTAGAATGCCCTTGGGTTCAATCCCCAGTAAAACACATACACACATACACACACAAGAATTCAGCTTCCATAATGGGGAACTAAAGAAACCTTTTTTCTTCCTAAGTAGCTTGTGTCAGGAATCATAATTTTAGTGAAAAAGGCTGACTATTACTCTATGTTTATACCACACTTGGTATCTGTAGGTTCAAATTTCCCAGTGTTGCTGAGGTGCTGGACTGGAAATCAGTGAGTGTTCAGTCATTGGTTCAGGTCAGCTGGGCTGGCAGCCAAAGGAGAAGTTAGGAGGTGGGTAGAGAGATTAAGTAGTATAACAGCAAACATATAATGCAAAATAAACAGAAAAGTTCAAGTCCAAAAAAGCCAAACATAAAGGAGACAAGAAGATGAGAGGGAGCTTGGATATAAGGGCAAAACTTTCAGATTTGATAAAGCACTTCAGTTTTGTTTCACCAGGTTTTCAGCCCAGCCTCGTCTGTCTATGGTGTAAAGTTTAAGACTTTCATCCTGTTCCTTGTCTGGATTTCTCACCTGTGTTTATAACCCCCTGATGTGCTTGTTTGTTTGCTTCATTGTCATCTTATTGCCTTAACCTGACATGATTAAACAGAATTCAGCATCTCACTCTCCAAAGTGGCTGTCTCCCAAAAGTGTGTCTTTGTCATTGGAGGTACCAAGTCCTACTCGCCAAGGTGTAAAGCTTAGACAGCTCTTGATTCCCCTATTTACCTTCTCAGTAAGTTATTCTCCGAATCCTACTTCTGTTCTTGGCTCATTTGGTTGTTAGATTCTTTTTTTTTTTTTTTTGATGGAGTGCATCCTATTTGTTCCTTTTCTTTCCTATTTCATCATCCTAGACCAGGCCCTCATCATTTTAGTTATAGATGATTTCAGAAACTTTCCAGAGTTCAATTGCAATCTGTCCTGCATACCATTGAGAGATTAGCCTCCGCTCAACGCTGCACTCATAATGTTACGTTAGTGTTCAGAGATCTTCAATGTTCCCTTTTTTCTTCCACAGTCTACATTCACATCCTGTGATCATTTTTGCTCTAACTGTGATGAACCTGATTTCTATTTCCTATCTGGTAGGCTGCACGCTGCACTTAAATTTCTCTTCTAAATATCTTCACCTTTGTATATTTCATAACAGCAGTATGCCTGGCATACAGTGAAGAATTAATGATTATATTTTGCATAAATAAAGAATAGATGTTCAATTGATATTTTGAATTAAGAAGGCAGAGACTAGGGATTGAATACTGATGGGACTGATATCCTGAAATAGAGAATTTTCCAACATCCTTTTATATTGAAAGATTTATTTAACTTGTTTAATTCAAAATTTTAGACTAGTGGTTCTTCATCATGAATTTTTAATTGTCCCTATAACAGTCTATGTAAAATTACTGATAATTTCAAACACAAATATCAATTCTATCAGACAAATGTAATATTTTAAATGTTTAGTACCACTGGGATTATTTTTTCACACAATCATTCCTTTTTCCCTCTTCCAAATAAAATATTATGGCACATTTTTCCCATGTAAATTTTGGAACATATCAGGGTGACATTTCCTTTTCTACCTTCTCGAACTCCATGGATCCTCCTTTCCCCATTTTATTCCAGACATTAATTTACTTACTCATTCATTCATATTTTCCTTCTCTCTCTCTCTCTCTCTCTCTCTCTCTCTCTCTCTCTCTCTCTCACACACACACACACACACACACACACACACACACACACACACACAAATATAATTTATCCACAAGCTCCACTCTCTCCTTTTAGTGTGGTCTCTACCATCTTTTATACCCTTATCTCTACTGCCTTAGATAAAATAAGTCAAAAGAAACAACAGACGGTTCAGAACAGTGTGATCTATGCAAGACACATTTGATAAACATAACAGTAAAATGTCTGTGAACAGAAAAATCAAAAAATTTCATTTTACATATTCAACAAATTAATGTTAGCAAAATATGTAATCAGGTCCCATCCTAAAAGATAACTACTATTTACTGAACAACTGAGAACAATTTACTATTCCCTCCATATCCATGGTTTTACTTTCCAGTGTCAGTTACTCGTGGTCAACCACAGTCTGAAAATATTAAATGAAAAATTCCAGAAATAAACAATTTGTACATTTTAAACAACTATTATTATGACATATTGTTATAATTATTCTATTTTATTATCAGCTATTGAGGTTACTATCTTACTGTTCCTAATTTATAAATTAAACTTTATCATAGGTATGTATGAAAACCACAGTATATACAAAGAGCTCAGTACTATCTGTAATTTCAAGGAACCACTGGGGATCTAAGAATGTATCCCCACACATAAGAGGGAGGGCAGTTAATTGATTGGAGGAGCAGGGTAAGAGTGGTGAGACCTCTACAATTATATCAAATAAACAAATGATAAATACAATGACTTGAATGCTAATTGTTTCTCACTGTGAAACCCAGAACCTAGTGTCTGGAAGCAGCCTGCTTGTATGTGAGCCTCAGCTCCTTTTAGTATAGCTGTGTGGCCTTCGGCAAGGTATTTATCTGTCTCTTTTTTAATCTAAAAAATGAAGATAAAAATAGTTGCTGACTCACTTGGTTGTTTTTAAGAATTGAATCGAACCATAGGCAAAAATTACTCAGCAAAGGATATGTATTAAGTTGACCAAAATATCACCTTATTTATTATTTTATTGAAGCTTCAAAAAACGTAAAGGGCAACTTTAGTTAATATTGTGAGACATTCAAAATCCAGGGAGCAGTCATCACAAGTTAGGTCTCTTAAATAGCATATCCTAGCCTCTGAGTTGATGGACTTAAATTTAGAATAGTCAGTAAATGAACATGATTAAGGATTAGGAATATATAAAAGAAAAATGATTTAGTGTGAAACAGTAGGGTCCAAATGGATGCTCCCCATCAGAAATAAAAAAAAAAATACCTCATAAAATAAACATGGGATTAAACTACAGCTTTTCCTTCCCCTCTTACAATTTAATAGTACTCTTTAGTATCTTTAGTATGTTAACAGCTTCTGTGAGTATGTACAGGAAAAGAATATTTCTAACGACTTAACTCAGCTTTTCTCAAATTGTTTCATCATGGAAACCTTTGAGGGCATGGCTATTCATCTTGTTCACAGATATATCCCAAACACTAGCACATAGTCGGAGCTCAGAAGACATTGGAAAACGAAAAGTGTTTGCGCTGAGTGATTTTTTCCCCTAGAAATTTACACTTCATAAATGAGTTAAATTTCTCTCCAAACTCCAAGTTCCTAAGATGTTTGAAGGAATGTATTCAAAGTCGATAGTGAATGTTCACTGACATACAGTACAACTGGGGCCCATTGGTCTTAAGGGGCTGACTTTGTCTTTTGAAGATAGTTAGGAAGTAGGTTCTGAAAGTCCAGTCCCATAGGAAAAACCCCAGCAGTCTCTTCTGGCATTATGCTGGCCACAGGCGGGTGCAATATGAAGTGCTGAGAAATCAAAATAGAAGAGCGATGGCAGCCAACTAACCAATTCATTTTTTTCCCTCTTGCAATGGAGACTGGATCAACAGCTTCCATAAAAACCTGTGCCAGATGGTACCATGAGGAGAAGAACCCCTCCAAAGATGATAAATAAATGCCACCAAAAAAGGCTTCAGGGCTGCAGCAACAGACTTTTGTTTATGCACAGTCACAATCACAACGGCAACAGCAAAAGCCTTGCTCATAAAATTACCTTGGCTGCTTCACTATGTAAAATGTGAAAAGGAAACAAGTAATTTTCCTGATACATGAGCTCACTGCTTATCTGAAATCAGTTACACACTGCAAAAAACTCTTTTACCCCCTGCCTAGTGACTCCCATTAGTACACAATGTAATTTCACAGCTAGCGCTCAGGGAACTTTCTGGAAGCATTTTAGGCTAAAATAGTGAAGTAGAGGGTGGCACGGGTCTGGTTAATTTCAGAATATTGAAGTGTTGGAATTACTGTGTGATGACAGGATTCATCAGAAGGATTTATTTCTTTGGGCCTGTGGCCTAATGAATTGGAAAATATTTTCCTATGTCTTCTCCTTCAGCTCTAAATTAAAGTGACACATTTTATTAAAAAAATGTCATTTTTACATATTAATGTATGAATTATGGTATGGCACATATGACAATAATGTCATCTGGGTGAAACATTCTAGTGATCTCTTGCGTTGATTTTCATTTCACTTAGAAGTAAGAACATAGAAAGAAAAAGTATCTATGGAAAGCTTTATTATGTGTGTATGTTATCCAAATACTCTGTGTAAATGTGTAGGGATTTTATGTGACGGCTCATATATACATCTGCCTAGGCCGTGGTTTGGGGATGTAATTGCCTGAACTTGAACTGTTTTGTAGGGCAAAGAGAAAAGAGAGGTAAAATGAAATCTGGTCCATGTTTGGTTCAGGCTTATAGTAATAAAATCATCCAAAATGGTGTAACTAGTGGAAATTTCTGGGCAGCTGTCTGAAGATACATGAATTAATTCTAATTTTGTGCAAATCTAGCTGAAGGATGGTGTTGAGAAGATACCCCTTCTCTCGTTTGCAGATACATTTGGGAATTCTGCTAGGGTCATTCTTGGCACACTGTGTCAGAATGACATTACTAGTGTGCCTACACACATTTGCAATTAAAAGATCTTGTCAAGAGCATGAGTCACTCTCTCTGATAAACAAGGCTAGAAATGCTAAGGCAAATCTGAACTGGAAGCTACCTGCTGGTACTAAGTCAATTCTCCCAGGATTAAAAACACAGAAATCAAAAGGTAGAAACTAAATCATTCGGAGAGACAATTCCTGGTGAAGACAAATACTGAATCATGTCTATACCTCCGTGTATACCATACATACGTCATGTAACTACAGGTTAACTGTATTTGAGTTAGTTTTATAGCCACATCTTCATGTGTTTATCTGTGTCCATTTGGCTAGATTTTATGGTTTCTGCCAAAAACGAATAATTTGGAATTTTGATCATCAAAAAATGACTGTTATAAAAAGAAGACAATTAGATTATCTTTAATTAACCTATTAAAATTAGATTTCTCTAGTATCAATTTATCTGAAAAGTACAAGTCTCAGGGAAGGCATAAACAATGGTACCAAAATGATAGCTCAGACCACTGAACCAAAAGTCTAATTAATGATGATAAACCAGATGGTCCAGGTTTTGGAATTAGCTATAGTATCATTCTTAGACTTTCATTTTCCAAGCATCATATATTATTTTATAGGTGACCTCATTCATTTATTCAGCTACAACTACTTTGTCTTAGTCCAGTGGCTTGCTATAACAGAACATAATACACTGGGTACTTTATAAATAACACAGATTTATTTCTCACAGTTCCAGAGGCTAGGAAGTCTGAGATCAATGCACCAGCAGATTCAGCGTCTCATGAGGCCTTCCTTTCTGCTTTATAGGCAGCATCTTTTTGCTATTCTTACATGGTAGGAGGGGAGAATGATCTCTCTGGGATCCCTTTTATAAGAGAACTTACCCCATTGATGAGGAACATGTACTTATAAATGAGAACCAGGAGTGAACGACACTAATCTCATTCACCTTCACACCTCTTACTATTGTCACCTTTGGGATTTGAATTTCAACAAACGAATTTGGGAAGCACAAAAACATTCAGATCATTGACCTCCAGTTCTTTATCTATAACTTCTTTATATCCCTGTATTCTTTATTTATTGCACATATTCTTGGACATGGGGATTTATCATCTGAAACTCAACAAGTTCAATAAAACTCTCCCTACTTCACCTTTTATTGCTCTCCTCAAATCTACTGTTCTTGAAGTATTTGTGTAGTTAAGGGTATCCATATCTTCACAGCTGCCAAAACTATAATCCTTCCATCAGCCCTTACATCCTATAGCTCATTAAGACCTATAAATCTACCTCCTGAAACAAGCAAAAACATTCCCTCCTCCCATCCCTCTGCCTATTTCTTAATTCAGCAACACTTCCTTTTATCTAGGATATTGCAACAGAATCCTTTTCTTCCTATTTTTATTTGTTACTATGTTAATCTCTATTTTAACTTCCCACAAATATTATCTTTATAGAAACAAGTCTAATCTTGTCACTTCCTTACATAAAATCCTTGGATGGAAATCTGTTGCAAATCATTTGCAACTTATTCACCACCTTCCTTTCCAGGACTCCCACCTTCCTGTCCCTCACAAGCATGCTAAGTTCCATCCACTCTGATATGCTTGGCTTTCTTACTTTAGAGCATTAACACAGGCACATGTCTGTGCTTGGAATGAGTACCTTTTCCTTTGTTCACTGACAAGACTTTCTCCCCTATCCAATTAAAATGCTGACCTTGCAGTGTAACCTTTCTAGGCTCTTCCACATAAAGACAATCACTCTTGAGATTCCTAATAGTGCGCCTAACCTGCTGCATTTTCACTCCTAAGTGAATAGTGGATTCCACTTCTAACTGAATAGGGCAATAAGCATATTCATTTCACAAGGAGGATTATCCTAATGCTTATCCCATGCCTGGCACTTGGCAGGTGTTTGATAGATGTTTACTGAGTGAAAAAAATGATCAAGTGGGTGACCTCTTAGCCGCTTTTGATTTTTTAGATGATAAAAAAAGTAACAGATGATAGGATATGTAGTTAACTATAACTATTTTTCAGATTAGGGAATGGTCATAGGCAAGTTACTGTCCAGATTGTATTTTGTGCTCTAAAAGGTAAATTAATTCCTCCAAGACTCCAAGTCACTACTTTGTGAACTATTAACAAAATATATCATTATCGTGGCCTTGAGTTGAAAGCCTCATGACATGATTTCAAATTCACAGCATATAATTTCCAAGAACTAGTCTAAATTCAAAGAACAAATTGTACCTAGTATACCAACTTTTGAGGTCTGTTGGGATTCCAAAACACTTTAACAACTTATAATGTGTTTGGACTCAATTTTATTATTGAAATATATGTACTTAATAATAAGATAGAAACTGGTATAAATTTAATCTTTATAAAATAATTATAAAAATGTTTAGAAAAATGTTACAAAACTACTTGTTTCATTTTTTAAAATATAATTTCACGTGATTTGAGAAATAATTTCCTTTCCAACATCACAATTTAAAAAATGAATACCTAAAAGCTGATATAATCAAGAGAAGGAATTGTCAAACTCTGATAGTTGTTATTCATATCCCAGTGACATAAAAACTTGTTAGTGTCCACTGTCTTGTTTTGAGTATGTTATGGGAAGCACAGTATGTTATAGGAGAGTGGCATCTATAATGAAACAGCCCTATCTTTGACAAGAAGGCTGTTATCATCAAATAAAACCTAATAGGCCAATAGTTCAAGGAGTACAGGGTTTGGTCTCCTCCAGAGAGGACTATGTGTAATTTGAATGCTATTTCCACGTGGCTGTTTGGTATCAGAGCCAGATGGAAATTTCTCATGACCATCTTAGCTTCAGTTTTATTTATTTAGTATTATCATTAGCCATTTAATTGAGAACAATGTGCCCAGTTCAGGTATCCTGGATATCAGTTAGAGAAGAGAACTTTGCGATGAGCAACTCTGAGCATTGTCAGATGGAAGATTTAGACATTGAAAGTGATTTTATTGGTTCTTCCTCATTAAACCACAATATCTTTAGTTAATAGCATCCCTTCATGTCATTCCAGCTTTATATTCTTTTCTATCTCTTGAAAGTGACAATGCTATTCTTTTTTCTTTCAAAAATGTTACCATTTATTTTTATCAAATGGTGATTTTTTTAATTCAAAAGCAAATGCTGTACTTTGACTACTTTTCATGTTTTGGTTCTTTCTTGGCCTTTTTTTTTCATGATTCACTGTTTTGAAGTCTTCCCAACTTCGAACATGTTCAAGTATTTCTTTTCTTGTGAAAGGTCACTTTCAATCATCTTGTATTTGTTGATTGATTTTTACACATGAGACACACTTAAAACATCGGTTAGGCATCAGATTTATACACAAACATGTAGCAAAAGAGGAAGACAAACATGCTCAATGCTTCCCCTTGTGTTTTCCTTCAGGTGCACGCAGACAGAAAAGAAACTATGATAAACCAGTGAACATATTACAGCACTTGACAATGGACAAATTGGAGACTGGGAAATCGTGTACCTTAAGTAACCCTTTGCAAGTACAACCCACAAAAGTAATTATCATTCATAATAAATGTTCCCAACTTTCTAGCATATGTTCTCTGTGGTACATGTCTGAGATAGTACAACATTTACTTGGCAAATCAAATACTACCCACCTATGGCCTAAACCTCTTCATTGGCCACAGTTATCCAAGGTTAAGAGGAAGTGGTTCTGATCTAACTGGCATGAGCAAAGGCTCTTAGAAGGTTGCTGGTTGCAAGGTAGCTTCAGCCCCTGTGCCTTAGACTGACTTTTGGGTTCTAAATCCAAATTCATTAATCAGGCACTGCTTGAGCCAGATTTTTTCTTTCTAATGTATAAAGTATGAATTCCCTTGGAGTAAATAAGGTACATAATTTTTAGTCTATTGTTGGATGGTGTGTGTGTGTGTGTGTGTGTGTGTGTGTGTGTGTGTGTGTGTACTGGGGATTGGATCCAGGGGCATTCAACCACCCCAAGCCTCTTTTATTTTTTTGTTTTAAAACAGCATCTCACTAGGTTGCTGACCAGGTGTGTCTGTAATCCCAGTACTTGGGAGGTTGAGTTAGGAGGATCGCACATTCTAGGCCAGCCTCAGCAATATACCAATGGCTCCTTTCTACAGTGTCTACTATGAATACACCTGCTCCTATCACGTATGTCTCCTTTTGTCTTCACAACTCTCTGCTTCTGGAGCAGGTACTATAATTGTAGAAACCTTTGAAAGTTACCTTAAGCTGAATTCCTCTCCTAATAGTTTTCTATTGTGCCCCATTTATTTTTCTTGCGGTACTGAGGATGGGATTCAGGGACACTCTACCTCTGAGCTATACACATAGTCTAATTTTATTCTCATTTTTATTTGTACTGGGGATTGAACCCAGGCACATTCTATCTTCAAGCTACACCCCCAGATCTTTTTCTACTCTTTATTTTGAAATAGCATCTTGCTGAATTGCTGGGGTCTTGCTAAGTTTCTGAGGCTGGTCTCAAAGATGTGATCTTCCTTTCTCAGCCTCCAAAGTACTGGCATTTCAGGTGTATACCACCATGCCTGGCTCTCTCCCATTCTTTATTAACATGATTTCTCAAGATCTACTTGCTACTAGTACCATCTGAGATCATTTTTCTACCCTCTTTCTTCATCTCCACTATTTTTCACACAGTGAGATAATACCCACCATTGGTTATTATCTCAAAGACTCCATTGAAATCTATGCTCTTCAATCAGCCAACACTGGGATTTCATCAACTGAGTGAGGAAACACCCAGAAGAGAGGGAGGGAGTGCCCAATGGACTTCTAGGTGAAATTTTTCTTCTTTACCTACGTTCTCTGCTGTGATTGGGATGTTTGTTTCCTCAAACCCACATTCATAAGTGACTCCCAATCACCAAGGTATTCTCAGGCAGGGATTTGAGAGGTGATCAGATGAGGAATGGAACCTTCATGAATGGGAAGAGTGCTCTCATGAAAGAGCCCCCATATTGCTGCCTTGCATCTCCCCGTGCACGAGGAAGCAGATCCTCACCAGGCATCTTACGTTTATTTCCCTGGTTGTAACAGAAAGCCTTCTGGAACATTTTGCAAGATACCTTAAATCTATACACACTCTTTCCAGGGGAGTCTCACATGTCCTCACCCCACCACATCTAAAGTGTAGTCAGCTCCTATTGCTCCTCAATACTCCTATGAATTGCCCAGCCCACCTTTGACCCTCAGGCATCTGTACAGGAGATAGGGAATTTGGTCTTCATCTGACACAGCCTCTGGGGGGCATGAACCAACTCTCACTCTGCCCCAGCTGGAGACCCATGGGTGTCTGTGCTGCTCAAACACCCAGCTGGCAAGAGATATAACTCCTCTTCCTTCTCATAGGCCACCTCGATGCCTGAAAGCATGCCTCTGGAGCCCATTGCTTGGATTAAAGAATGAAGAAAGCAGGGGGAGAAGAAAAAGGTTGCAGCGCTCTGCATTCTTTCCAATTCACTTCAAAGAAATGACTTCTTTCCTTTCTACTGAAACTGTGCTGTTCTCTTTTTATAGACTATCTGGGAGATTTAGGATGGCTTAGACACTGCTTAGCAAGCCCTGTGGGAGAATATCTAATCTAGTACCCCCCTTTGGAATGCAGTGGTACTTAAAGAGCCATTAGGCTAAGCTTGAGGCTTTAGTTAAAATTCTCAGACAAGAGGAAATGTTCCATTCCATTCTATCACCTTTTCTGATGTCCAAGAACCAGACCCCTCCTCCTTGGCTATCTCTGCACCACCATTTAGCGAGCCATGGGCCTTGCTAGTCAGCTGACATGGGATCAAGCAATATTTCAAGAGCTGGTGCTCACTTTCATAGAAACTTTTTGTTTCCTCCTTCAAACTCAGAGCAGCACTGGAAGATGATGACCTGTGGTTTCAGGGATAGAAGAGGCAATTCTGAGCCAGCAAAGTAAAAACCCACTGGCAGAAATTCTCCAGCTGATGGCCAGCTAAGAACCTCCTCCACCTCCTCTTGGATGGTGAGTGCTCATTCTTGCCATGAAAATATCGATACTATATGTATGCCAGGAAAATGTAGACACTGTTAATGTTATAGCAAGAATAACTATAAAAAACAAAATTGAACTGTCATACAATGGGAGAAATAAAGTTATAGGAGACATTTTTATCTAAGAATCCCAGACACCATGAAGTTTCCCAGGAAAATGGGGCCAGCACTATAGTCCTTGAGGTCAGGGTCACACCTGCCTTCAGAAGCATACACTACTGGGACTTGGCACTGGGCTTGGGCACAGAGGAAATGCTCAATAAATATTGTCTAGTGGATAAGTGATTGGTTCTTTGATATAGTTTAAGAAGAGATATATTAGAAATTTTTGGCGGTCACACTTGAGCTTTTTTGTGAATGAAACAATTAGCTATGTAAGATATAAATCTTCATTTTAGTTTTTATTACTTGATTCAAAAGATTGCTCATATATTTTCACAAAACACGTTGCACGTCCTTGGGGAAATAAGAGAAAAGCAGATCCTCAACTCAAAAACCTTACCTTTTAGAGAAGAGAGAGGCCAAAAAAAAGAACTATTCTAATTGGGGGTGTGTACCTAGTACAGCTGGGAGGAAGAAGGCTCTAAATCTACCTTGAGGAGGAAGTGCCATTTGAATTGTGATACAAATGCAGAGGTTACAAATTGAGGGAGAGACAGCAAATGCATAAGCATTGCTGGGAGAGCCTGGTGGAAGATCACAAAGATGATTCTGAGGCAGAAGTTGATGGGAGCTTTGTCCATCACTTCTTTGAGGAAAAAAGTTATGCTTTCTAAATTGAAATCAACCATTGCTAATTGATGTGTAGGATGTAAAAAAGAAATAATTTCTATCATCAGTGTTGAGAGAGAAAAAGAGTTGTCCCAACCCTAGACCTCTTGATGGTGTTTGTGGGCTCAGCTCTTGGCTCAGAAACCACACTGTGAATGAAATTCAGTGAAGTTGCTTCCTACCGCAAGAGCTGATTAAAGAGTCCCTGGCCATCACCCTGCCCTAGATCTAACATTGTAACAAGAAGCAGGATGGACACTACAGACAAGAGACAAAATGTTTCTAAGTGTCTGGATTTAAAGCATAATTCCAAACCTTTGAAGTTAGAGTTATGTTTAGCCTTGGCCAACTTCTTGGTCCAACAACCAAAATAATAATAGTAATGAAAAATTTTAGTTGAAAAAGTTGAACAGACCAAAATACCAAATAGACTTCTTGGACCCACGTTTTATCTTGCACAATAGAATTTGGATGCATTATTTCTAAATTAATCAAAAGCACACAGATTATAATTATTTTTTTCTATCAAAATACTCATGTATCAGAAATCAAAGGAAAATATACTTGGTGTTTGATTTTGCCAACCCCCAAGAATTTATGTATGATGTCAAGAAACACATTCCCAAACCAAAATTCATGGGCATCCATTTAAAATAGTCTATATTGTAAGTAGAGTTTAAGTCGTGAGGACTAGCTTCCTCAATTCTGAGGTGAATCTAGCTCCTTCATGTCCACCTTTCAGAGAGAAACCCCACGTACAGTAATGAGGAAGCCCAGGAGGACCAGGTGGATTATCAAGAGCATGAACTCCCTCCACTTGCCCAACTCCTCTCTGGTATGAGCTAGCAGAAGTAAACTAAGCAGGAAAAACTGCTTCAACCAAATCCAAACCCTAGATAAATAAAAATATTCCCTAAAGCTAAACACTATAATTTTTGACATGGAATTGATAAAACTTTCATTTATTTTTTAAAGCCTGCTTAATATGTTGGTTGTCCCTTGGAAACTAAAGCACATACTGCACTGTTCTCACCGCTCAGTCTTCTCTCAGCTGGTCACTCAACCTCCTCTTCTTGGTCACCTCCTATTCGGTGGTTTCCTCACATACATCACAGAGGTATGGCATTCGGTAACACTGTAAACATTGCATCATAAGTATTGATAGATGGTAAGAAATAAAGTTTTGGAAAAAACAAAAAGTGATGAGGGAAACAACCAAAAAAGATCTACTGTGAAAGGTGACTGTAAATTGTAATGATTTGTCTTTAGACTTTTCAGTTTCTCATTTTTGCTAGAAAATATAAATATTAATAATATTGAAGCCTTTCAGATTTTAACTACAGGTTAACAATCTCCAAAGAATTGGGAAGTGCTATAGTGAAATATTTTAAACAAGGTCCCCTGAGTCAAAAAGGAATGGATTTGAAGGTAGACTCTTTCAAATTAGCTGTGAGCTCTTGGACAGACAACTGAACTCTTCTGAAGCCAGTTTTTCACCTACAAATTAGATGGAAAAAAAGGAAAGTTCAAGGGATAGGACAATACGTGGGAACTATCCTCCCAGGCCTGTGGGGGCCCCAGTGAGAATAGGAGCTATACCAATTCTCAGGCATTCCCCAGTCCTTAGACAGGCAGGGAGAAAGGAGGAGAGGATGCTTCTGCCTCCCTCTTGTCTCAAATCCAGTCTCCTCTCGCTTCACATTTAGTAGTCCATCTGAAAAGCCAGAGGGCAAGGGAGTTTAGGCCATGCTCTCTAGAGAGGTCAGCTCTCCGTGGCCCAGCCCAGGGCAGGAAGGTGCAGAATGGATGGGAAGGAGACCACTGTGAAAACCAGCACAGAGCAATAAAATCATAGTCCTAGGGTGACCAGGGGAGGGAATCTTAGAACTCAAGCCCACTCCAAAGCTCTTGCTTAATTTAACCTTCATGTCAGGTAGACTGCCTATTATTTTTGTAAAAATGTACGTAACATGGCTCTACCTAACACAAAAGCTGAACTTTTAAATCTAAAAAAATGAAAGTTCAGGTGAAATTGCCCTAATCCATTCAAATATAATTCTTCTCACAGAGTAGAGAAATGATCATTAACAGTGATGACACGAGGGACAACTTTGGCCCAGATGGCATAGTTCTGTATCTCAGACTAACACTGCTGGAAAATAAACAACAACAACAAAGTCTTCTATTTGAAGAGGTGCAGAAGACAGCACATCTTGGGTGGTTGTCTCATTGATACTCTCAGGAATTCCTATCACCAAAGAGATGAACGATGCCCCTTTGCTTTCCCTGACCATATCTATTCCTTTTCCCTCAAGCCCAAACTGCCTCATTTCTACTATACAAGTTTCCATGGAGTTCAGGAACTCCTTCAGAGCACCTGCTATCTTCAGCTGGTATTTTTGGTGATGAAACAATAGCTCAGACAACATCTCACAGTCTTGATTTCACTAGTCTAGGAAACTAGTGTACCTGTCCTAAGTGTGTATATGTCTTAGATTTTTAAAAATTAGCTGACTTTATTTTCAGAACAGTTTTACGTTACAGAGGAATTAAACAAAAAGTACAGAGTGCTCATATATGCCCCTTCTGTCCCCATTTTCTTTTTTATTAATAGGAATACATCCATATTTGCTTAATTTTTAAATGTAAGTTTTGGTAAATACAGAAAAGTTTTAGGAGGGAAACAGAAAATTCCTTATAGCACTTCTTTCACAGAAATAATACCTGTCAGCATTCTGGTAGATTTCTTAACTTAATTATCTAATTTAAAAATTAAAATTATTAGCACGTATTAATTGTACAAAATAATGGGCTTCATCATGACATTTCCAAACATGCAAACTTTGAGCATTTGTCATTTGTAGAAGGTTTTAATTTTAATGAAGTCCATCAAAGTATTTTCTCCCATGAATTGTGCTTTTGGTGTTGTACATAAAAATTCTCCACCAAATCCAAGATCACCTAGATTCTATCCTATTATCTAGTAGAGCTGTATAGTTTACATTCTACATTTAGGGTGTGATCCATTTTGAGATAACTTTTCAGAAATCTATAAGGCCTGCATCTAAATTCAATTTATTTACTTATTTATTTTGGTACTGGGGATTGATCCCAAGGACATTCTACCTTTGCGCTAGACTTCCACCCCTTTTTATTTTCCATTTTGAAACAGGATTTCACTAAGTTGCTGAGGTTGGCCTCAAATCTATGATCTTCCTGTCTCAGCCTCCCAAGTACATAGTATGTACAACCATGACTGGCTTAGATTTATTTTTTGAACATGTGAATGTCCAGTTTCTCCAGCCTTTGTAACACTGACCCTTATCCTTCGAATTACCTTTTACTTCTTCTACCCTAATCTTTATATCTTTTACTTACCTTTCTTGGCTTATTGCATTAGCTAAGACTTTCAGTATAATGTTGAGGAGGAGTGGTGAGCAAAGAAGAGACATAATTCCCTTGTTTCTGATACCAACAGGAAAGCATACAGTTTTTTTTTTTAACCATTATGTATCATATCAACTATTAGATATTCTTTACCAACTGAGAGTGTTTCCTTCTATTAATAGTTTGCTAAGAGTTTTATTATAAATGGGTGTTGGATATTGTCGATTTTTTTCTGCATCTATTGACACAGTTGTGTGATTTTTCTTTTTTAGCTTGTAAATGTGATAGAGTACGTTAATTGATTTTGGATCATGAATCAGCCTTGCAAAGCTTGGATAAATCACACTTGCTAATGATATATAATTGTTTTCGTACATTGTGAGACTAATTTTCCAAATATTGTGTTGGGCCATAGTTTTCTTCTTTTGTAATATCTTTGTATGGCTTTGCTACTGTGGTAAAACTGGCCTCAGAGTGAATTAAGAAGTATTACCTTTGCCTCTATTTTATTTTATTGGAGACAACCGGTGTAATATCTTCCTTAAATATTTGGCAGAATTCACCAGTAATCCCATCTGTGCCTAATACTTTTTGTTTTAGGCACAATTTTTTTTTTTGATTCAATTTCTTTCAAAGACATAGAACTATTCAGATTCTCTATTTCTTGATGTGTGAGTTTTGGTAGATTGGTCTTTCAAGGAATTGGTTCCTTTTATAAAGGCTATCAAATTTCATCCATCCTAACATTTGTTTATTTTTAAATATCCTTGGGCTCTCTAGAGATGTCTTCTCTTCCGTTGCATTAATAATTTGTGTCTTCTCTCTCATTTCTTTTTCTTAGCCTGGCTAGATGTTCACCAATTTTATTGGTCTTTTCAATAAATCAGCTTTTGGTTACATTAATCTTTCTCTTTTGATCCTGTGTTTAATTTCATTGATGTTTGCTTTTATCTTTAAATATTTTTCTTCTTAGGCTTATTGGATTTAATTTTCCTCCTATTTTAGATTCCTAATATGAAAGATTAGATTATTAATTGCTTTTTCTGCACCCCATATATTTCCCCCCAACTCCCACCCCATTCCGCCCCTCCCTGTGCACTATTAATTAATTAATTTGAGTATATTAATTAGTTAATATACTCAAAATTGGTTTCTTGTAGCATTTAGTTGTATCTTATGTTTTGATCCACTCTCATACTTTTGGGTTTTACATTTGACTATTTGATATTTAAAGTGATTATTTACATTATTTTAAATTCATAACTCAATATTTTAAGTTACGAAAATTCTTTCACTGTGATGTGTTAAGTGGCCATCTCAGGTTTATGCCAATTACCTAAAGTTACCCAATATGTTATAAATGAGAAAAATGCATTCTGTAAACATCAGAACTGGAAGCTCACATGATAATGCACATTAAACATAGATTGCACTATTTGAGTCGTCATTTATACACAAGCAACCACTGAAATAGTTCAGACAGATTAGATTTAAGCTAGTGTGTGGACTATATATAAACAATTTTCCTTGAATAGACAGATTAGTTCATTCAAATAGATTGCTCATCTTTGCAAGCAACCCATTTGGTTAGTATTTTTAGTAAACCAATATAGTGTTTTATATTTGAATGAAGAAAAATCTCCATAGTTAGAAAAAAAGGATTTTCAATTTTTTGCTTGTGTACTCATAAAAGAATTTTCACACAGAGCATGGGAGGCTGGGACAGGAGAATTTCGAATTTGAGACCAACCTCACCAACTTAGCGGAATCTTGTTTTTTTTAAAAAAGAATTTTCTTTACATTGTAAGCATACATCATGGTGAAGTGTAGAGTAATAGAGACATACATGCACACAGCACTCAATAAGTCTCCCCCCAACTCCCACCCTACTCTCTACCCCTCCCTGTGCACAATATTAAGATTGGCATTGATAATTTTCTGTACATGCATCATGTCCATTGAAGTATTTCCTTCATTGAATATCCCTTCTCTGACCCCTCCTGTAGGCTTCCTCCATCAGTCTATTAGGTTTTCTCCTCTTTTGTCTAGAGTCCTTTTTGTATCCCAATTTTTCCCTAGCTTCCACATATGAGGGAAAATTCTGACCTTTCATTTTTTTGTGACTGACTAATCTCACTTATTATAATATTCTCTAGTTCCATCCATTTTCCTGCAATGACATAATTTTGTTATTCTTTATGGCGAGTAGAATTCCATTGTGTATATATCCCACAATTTTGTAATCCATTCATCTGTTGATGGACACCTAGGCTGCCTCCATAATTTGGCTATTGTGCATTGTGCTGCTATAAACATAGATATACATGCATTACTATAATAGTCCTTCCAAGTGTGTGTGTGTGTGTGTGTGTGTGTGTGTGTGTGTGTGTGTTTGTGTGTTTGTGTGTGTGTGTATGTATTGCTCTACCACTGAGCTACATCCCCAGCTGTGTTAAAAATTTATTTAGAGACAGGATCTTGCTAAGTTGCCCAGGCTGGCCTTACACTTTCCATCCTTCTGCCCTAATCTCCCAAATTGCTGGAATTACAGGTGTGTACTACCATATGTGGCCCAAGTTAAATTTTTAATAATCTAACACTTGATCATTACATTAGGTCTTCCTTCTAATTTTGATGAAAGCAAAGATTTGGAAAACACCTGACAAGCACAGGAATTTATTACCCCACTTGTCTGCATGATTCACATTTTCAAAACTTGCATTTTGAATTTTACTTAGAGATTAGAGATTTGAATCTCTTTAGAGATTTTTATTCCTTGAGGCAATACAACTAGTAAGATTCCAGACTGGTGAGAACTTTGTCTTTCTTTGCAAAACAGAAGAAAGGCAAGTGTGAAAGGGTGATGGGAAAGGAGTCAACCCCATGGCTGGACTTCATCCCAGGCTCATTCTCAGGCAGATCAAGTTTAGGAAAGACATCATATCATAGAGAAGTTAAGAATGTGGCAATTGATTCCAACAAACAGTATCCATGCCTCAGCAGCCCTTGGGAACTTTTCACAAACACTTCCAGCAGTAGCCTAGTCTTTCCCATTTTTTGGTTCACTGAGAAAGAAGAATTGAGAAGTTAAAAGTAATAATATTAATGCAGATAACCAAAAATTCCACAGGTCGATCTCATTAATAACTCAGGTTACAAAAGTCCTAGAAAAGATGTGTCATGGCTAATCTGGATTGTCAGTGTGAATGGACCAAGAGAGCCTAGGACTAAGAGATGCCTGACTGTATTGATCAGAACATGGCATATGGAACAGTAAATTAAGGGAGAAGTCCTGCTCTGAATATGGGCATCATTGTCAAATAGGCTAGGGACTCAGATGGAACAAAGGAAGGAAGAAGGAGGAAGTTACATGAGCGGAGATGCTCACCAGAGGACATAGGATTCTAGCTCCTTCACTCTTCCAAGGTACACGCTCACCAGTGATTCTCCAATAAGTTTCTAGTCCTTTCCATCTTGGACTGGGGCTGCATCATTCATCTCTCCAGCTTCTTGAACTGCAGAGCTGCTGATTCTCCTGGCTCTCTGGCACGCAGGTGGCCATTTTGGGACTACACAGCTTCTGACTGTGTAAACCAATTTGATCAATCTCCTTTTATAATGTATGCATCCTGTGGGTTCTGTTCCTCTGGAGAACTTTGACTAATATAGGATATTAGCAAATTAGATTAAATTGTGAATTTAATGGAAAATAACCGGAGAGCTGACTAAAAGAATAATTTTAAATGAAGAAAGCAATTACAATAAAAATTAATAAGATGGTTTCTTATGAACAGTATGCAATTCTAATAAAAAATTTCAATATATTAAACCTGACAAGACATATGATTATCTTGATAAATCTTCAAACAACATTTGGCAAAATTAAAAATCTGTTTCTAATAAAGTTCTTAGTAAAGAGCCATAGAAGGAAGCTAAAATGCGTGGGTAAACATTTGAAAAACAAAAAAGCAGGATTTGCAGTCTCACATTATCTGCCCCAAGTTATTTGTAACCTCAAGCAGCATAGATAATTTATAGTGGAGAAAACCTGGCAGAAGCCATCATAGCCATCACAATCCCTGTGATGTGATGTGATGTGATGTGATGTGATGTGATGCGATGTGATGAATGAAGATTACAGCATCATTTTGTGATATTCTTACCCAAACTGCATGATTTTCATAATGTGAAATATTTTGTTAAATAACTGATCAATACACTTCAATGGTATCATGGTCAAGAAAGAGAAAAGTTGAGAAGTGACAATAGCCTTCTAGAGATGAATAGAACGGGGGCCCTGAATAGGATCATGAACCAACAACAACAAAAGATAGTTAAAAGAAAAAAAAAATGGTGAAATTTCACTAGGGTTTTAGTTTAGTTAATTGCATTATATTGACATTAATTTTCTGGTTTTGAAAAGTGTGCTATAGTTATTGGAGAAGGTAGGGAAAGGGATCTATGGGAGCTCTCTCTGCTCGCTAAGTTTGATCTAAGTCTGCCTTGGTACATGTTTTAAGTTTGGCCTAAAGGCTTCTGTAAACACAGTGAACTACAACATAACTTGATATATGAATGGCATGTAACCTATTCTTGCTGACTCTCAGCTAATCACAAGCAACAAACTTTTTAAACCATGTTCAAATGAGGCAGACATGAGCTGTAACCAATCATGCTGTCTCTGTACCTCACTTCTATTTTCTGTAAATCATTTCCTTTTCTTTGGTTATAAATAGAACCTGTCTGTGTGGTGGAACTGGGCATTTTTTTGGTCCAGACTGCTGCCCCATTCTAGAATTGCAAATAAAGCCAATTAAGATCTACAGCACTATATTTGTTGTAATTTTATCTTTTAACATTCTATTTTTCAACTTTCCTATAAGTCTAAAAGTAGTTCAAAATAAAGTTAAAAAGTAAAATAAATGTAGTGCCAGGATTTTCTTGGTATGATAATGAAGATTTTCTTAACCTGATTTTAAAAATACTATAGTTATTACAAACCAAAAGCAAATCTCATACTTATGATGAAATACTAAAGACATTCTCATTAAAATTCAGCAAAATATGCCTCCCATTATCATTATTATCTATTATTTTTATAATAGGCCTATTCATGCTAAAAAGAAGACATAAGAAGTATGAAGATGGAGATAAATTATCTATAGATGCTATGGTTTGTAACTTGTAAAACATAAGTTAATCAAATGAAAAGTGTTGGAATTAGTGTAAATTTAGAAAGGTGGTTATTTACAAAATAAACATGCAAAACTCATTTTTCTATTTTTCAATTCAAATTTCCATTGAATAAAATATGATATCAGTCAAAATATAAACCCAATATCAATAAAATAAAAAGTTATTTAGTATCAATATGAGGAAAAGTAAACCAAATTTAGATTAAATGAGAAATTATATTTTCCTTCTTAGGAATAGTTATTGATAAGAATGTAGCTTCTCTTCAAATTTCTTATAAATTTAATGCAATTCCAAATGAAATTGAAATTAAGATATATTCAAAACTTAATAAAATGATTCTAAATGATAAAATTTTAGGAAACAATTGAATTGCATTTTTATACTAAGAAGTAGTAAAAAGCTACATTATTACAATACATGGAAGAGTAAACAATGAAATATTTTATTTTATATATCTAAATTTCCTGTTATGATAAGTTTGGCATTTTAAACTTGAGGGGGTTAAAAGTGAAATATTTATTAAAGAATTCCTGGAAAACTTGATAAACTATTTGGAAAGAAATAAACAGATCTCTTCAAATCATATGTGAAAATAGATTCCAGATGTACTATAGAATTAATCTATAGAAAAGCAAAAATAAGAGCTGGGCATGGTGGCGCACACTAATAATCCCAACATTTGGGAGGCTGAGACTGGAGGATCTGGGTTCGCGGCCAGCCTCAGCTACCTAGTGAGGCACTCTGCAACTTAATGAGACTCTGTTTCCGAATAAAGAATAAAAAATAGGGCTGCTTGGAGGTAGAATGCCCCTGAGTTCAATCCCAAGTACTGAAAAAAAAAAAAAAAAAGAAAAACAAAGATAATAATAATAAGAAGAAAAAAGGAAATAGGTTATTTAACTGATTGCAAACTGAGGAGAATATTTACATGAAAAAAATTGAAGAACGGTAGAGTTATATTTGGTTATTTATGATCTATATTTCACATCAAAATAAGCAAATGGAAGTAAAAAGCAAAAACAAGAATAATTAATAGAGTACAAAAATGTGAGAAAATGAATGTTAATATCCTTAACAAGTTCAGAAATCATATTAATTAATAGGCAAAATGATGAACTCAATGTGGATGAAAAGATGAAAAACCAAAAATAGTCAATAAATACATGGAATTCATACAACCTACTGGAAAGCAAAGCATCATAGATTTCTATATAATGAAATTTTTTTTCATCCATTGGATTGACAACACTGTATAGCTATAACCCAATTAATGACATGGGCCTTTTCACTTACTATTTAAGTTGTTCCAGTCTTCTGGAGTGCAGTAAATCAGTAGCTTTAAAAGATGCTTAAATCCTGGAGCATAGTAAATGCAACAATCCAAACATCTAGCAAAAAAAAAAAAAAAAGTTTTATTCTCTATATCTGCCCATCGAATACTACGTAATTATTAAACAGTTTCTAATTGCTTTTTAAAATGACAAAATGGGTCATGTGTCAAAATCACCCAAAACAATCTGAAAATGCGTCTTCATGTCTTGTTCCCACTGCAGCAGCATCTGAGTTTCTGATTCTGGTGCAGGACTCAGGAGTCTGAGTTTTTACATAAATCTCTAATGGAATATCATGAAAACTTTCCATTGCAAACCATTGTTTTAAAATAATACTCAATACCATTGGAGAAAAGCCTCTCAGAGTAATTGAAATTTAAAATACAAAATATTAGCCAGGCATGGTATGCACACCTGTAATCCCATTACTTGAGGGTTTAAGACAGGAGGATCACAGGTTCAAGGCCAGCCTCAGCAGCTTAGTAAGGCCCTCTGAAACTTAGTGAGACCTTGTTTCAATATAAAAATGAAATAAACAACAAAAAAAAGATAGGGCTAGGGGTATAGCTCAGAGGTAGACTGTCCCTCGTTCAATCTTCAGTATCACAAAAACAAAAACAAAAGATATTTATTTGTTTTGAACATAGTTTTAGAATATACTACAGGTTGTAGTTTTATGTTTGTGTATTTTGTACACTTACTTGAAAAAAATGATGTTTTCCCTTATACTTTTTTTTTCTGCTTCTAAATTTTCTTTATGAACCTTCCTTTGTGGTAATCAATAATAGTGATAACTGTTTTTTTTTTTTTAGAAAAGAAGGATTTCTGTCCTCTCCTTCTCCATCTCTCTTGCTGCCAGAGATATCTATCCACCCTCTGCCTGTGCTTACTGAAATATGCCAGGTCCTCAGAGAGCACCTCAAATTTACCCCTAGACAACTATGGCATTATATCCACGTGAATAGTAGGGAGAGAAAAGGAGAGAGCAAAAAGTAAAACATTGTGCACCAAGTGAAATGTAGAGTTTAGCTATTATCTAATGAATTTGATCACAGCAGGCAGCCAATCTTGATAATTGTTTTAAAAGATTTTTCCTCAGTCTCAGTGTATGGGGGTGGGGAGGAGTGGGGTGGATAGTGCAGGACAAAGGTGGCGGTGTCAGGGGAGCTGAAACACACCCCAAACTAAACAAAACTGCACAATAGTAATAACAATAAAACTTATACCCACTAACCAAACAAGCAAAAGTCTCCTGGGCTCTGCATCAAAGATAAATAAGCAGTTCTGGGTGTTAAGAAAATTCTGGAGTCTCTTACATACACAGATTTGCTCAGCATATTCTCACTCTGTATCTATTTCTCTATTTTGTTTTATATTTTTAAAAAGACCCAAGACATTCAAAAAACAGAGCTTGAAATGTGCATTGATAGTTAGCATGGGATGTACACTGTATCAAAAGACCAAGTGTAAACAACCTTCAGAAGGCTACTCTGGTGGCCTAGAAAATGAATTAATCCAAAAGATATTGTTTAATTAATTGTCTCCTGTATCACTCTTTTATGAGAAGGTTGAAACTTGCATGATCAAAGAATGGACCTGAGCTATCAGTGTGTGACTTTAAAATTGTCATCTTATCTGGACCCCTTTTGAGAATTCAAAGGGGCACTCCTAACAGTTCTACTGCACACAAATCACAATTGTCACGGGCAAATGTAGATATCTGCCTTCTCTTGCCTCTTTCTACTCGCACACACTGAAGTCATGGTGCAATTAAACCATCTTTAAAGACAGTGATATGAAGAAGCTTGGGTGAAAAACTGCAAATGACGACATCAATGACAGGTTGTGTGCTTGACTCATTCTCTCAAGATGTAGAGTTCTAAAAAGTGATCACATAGAATCAGGGGTGGGGTACTACAGCAAATAAGACAAAACCTGGTCCACCTCAGAGTTCACAGTCCAGCTGGACACAGAGAATTAAGCTGGAAATATACACAAGGAAATATGGAAGTTATAGGAGGGAATAAGTCAAGGGTGTTTGCCACCACTGGGGCGGCTACCTGTTGAGGGATGACCTCTGGGAGTCATGGTGTTAACCCTGAAGGTTCTTAAGATCAATCAGGGAAAGCCAGAAAATAGAACATGTAAGAATATTCAGAGGAGAGGAAGTAGGGCTCAATTAATGCCCAAAGTAACTTCAATTATTTTAAAGTATGAGATAAGAAGTGGCAAGACATGAGGCTAGACAGACAAATGGGCAAGAAGGAGAAATGCCTTATGACACAGGTCTAGACGACTTTATTTGAAGGCTCATAGAAGGTTCTGAAGAGGGAAAGTGTATGGTCAAATTTCCCTTTCCCTGAGATTACAGGCTAAAATGTGAGTATGAATGGAAAGTATAGGTTGAACAGTAATTCCCTAGAATTACTGGTGGTGGCTTGCTAGGTAAGATCAAAAAAACAATGAATGACCTGGCAGTGTAGTCCATCTGCCTTGTCAGTTAAAGAGCATTGAAGGGATGATGGACATTAAAAAAACTCAATGAAAAGACATTTTCAGTTTGGGCATAACACGTTTGGGATAGCCACCTATGTCTAAGATATTTTTGTCTTTAGTGGAAATTACTGTACCAAGTTAATGATATCCTAGAGATGTCTGCTTGTCTCAAAAGTTCTAATGATATTAATTTTCATAAATGAGGTGATATGAATGTAATTGAGTATACTACCCATCAATGTATAGAAGTCAGGACGAAATGAAGTTGTTTGGCTTATAAAATTCTAAGCAAATGGTTAAACCTTGCAATATAGTTGGGATGCTGCATTCACTCTTTGACTGGATTTTGAACAATTTATTTTTCCAGACACTAATATCTCTGCCAGAACCATATAAAAATGAATGGGGTTAGACAGGCTATAAAAATGAATATTTTGTAGAGGATTGAAGAGGAGAGAGCTAACTTCCTTTCTATTTATCAAAATGGTTTAACTGAAGAGATGTTGATTTTGTATATACATAAGAAAGTCTGATGTAGAAAAATCTTGAATAAAATAGTAATGAAGCATTTGCCAGTCAGAGGGTGAATACATGGTTTGCCCCACTTTTCTCTTAAAGCTAGAATGCAGTTCCTAACCTTTTCACATGATTTTTTATTCCAAGATCAACAACTTGCCTTCAAATAATTACCATGTCTTTCAAAGTGATGCAAAGTCCAAGAAGAGCACAATAGAATACTTCTAAAACATTTATCTTCATAGAGAAGAAATCAGGAGATTTTTCTGCTAAGTTACCTACAGTGGGACAGTGTCCCAAAGCCCAAATCCCAGACTGAGTGGACAATGAGACTTTAAAGAATAGGAGGAAGTGGAGGCTGGCCTAAGAAAGCTTCATCGAGAATATGGCCTTGCATTTGTAAGAAAATTTAGTATGTCAGGAGTATTTGTAGAGTCAAAGTCAAGTAGTTTGCAAAACAATTGATTAGAAACCAAAGTATCCAAAAATCTGTCTCCATTATTCCCTCTTTCACTTCCATCTGATTCCTTTGGTGGGACCCAAGGGAGTGACACAGAACACTGACGCTGCAGGGAGCTGGCCTCGCAGAGCCTGAGCCTTTAATTGTGTTGCCCACTTCCCTGCCTGGTTCGCTCTCAGGTTACAGCCCTGCAGTCTGTATTATCCAGACAAAGGAGCAGTGGCTCCTCTCTGAGGACTACCTGGAGCACAGCCACCTTCCCGCTGGCTACCCCAATCACCAGCCTCCTCCCGTTTCTTCCTTCAGCCCTCTCTTCTGGGTTTCTTGAGTAAAATCTTAGAAACCAATCAATCTCTGCTATGGACTTTTCAGTGCTAAGCAGACTTGGTTCATCCAGTTTCCCCATACCCCTGCAACAGGAGGCTATGGAAATCCATTTCCCCTTCTGGCTTTCTGGTAGGATATATCCCTGCTCTCTAGAGATAATCCAGGGAAGACAGGCAGAGGAAGTGGCTTTAATTTTTAAGAAGGGTCTTGAGTACCTAGTAATATTGTGTGATTTTCTACAACGATAGCCCAGCTATTCCACAATCTTAAGTTTCTAAACAAAGATGTGTTGAGTGGTCAGAGTCAGGTAAAGCTAATGACACTGCCTTGAATTTAAATGATAAGGCTCTCAGTTTTTCCTACTTAACAATTCAGTTGCACTTACTATATAGCAGGCACTATTGTAAAGAATTTACATCTGTTTAGACATTTAATCCCGATGACAGCTCCATCACATGGTATGTTGTTCTTGTTTTGCAGAAGAAGATATATATGCAAAAGGTAAAATGCTTTGCTCAATGTCACTCACATAAATAGGAGTTGGTGCTGATGAGATTTCAAAACAGGCCTCTGGCCTGAGAGTCTTTGTCACTACTATATTGTAGTCTGAATATATATATACAGCTATAACCCATTGATTGGAAGGAAAGTTTTCTAGTTGCTTTCTCCTTTTTCAGTCATTAATTATTGATTCTCTGATAAATTCTGAGAATCCTTCCCCTCTGCTAAAGCTACTCCCAATTTAAGCTGTGTAAGCACTAATTATGGGGATTTAAGAGGTGCAGTGAATGAAATGGAAAAGTGTTGGAAAACACTTCCAAAAGCATTCTATGAAAACAGAAATGTTTGATTGTGGCTATCATATTATGCCAACATATTGGACAGCACAGCTTAAAAGCCTTGTTACCTGGCCAGATATGGTGGCTCCTACCTCTAATCTCAGTAATTGGGGGGCTGAGTCAGGAGGAACACAGATTTGAGGACAGCCTCAATAATTTAGCAGGACTCTTAGGAATTTAGCAAGACATTACTTCAAAATAAAATACAAAAAAGGCTGGAGAAGGAGAAGGTTGAAGCAAGGAACCTTAATTTAATTGTGTAGGACAAAACTTCTGCAATTCAGTGTGCATCAGAATGACCTGGACAAGGATCTAGGTAATACTGATACGATTAATTAAGGATTAGTGCTCTGAGAACCACTCATCTTTGAAGTTGCTTGAGTTGACCCCATTATACCTGGACCAAGCAGATTGTGGAATAAAACCTCTGGGCAGAGTTCCTCTCAGCATCTACTGTTTCTCTTCCTGCCTCTGAACTCCTATTTTCAAAAAGCTTTACTTCTTCAACTGCAAATAGGAGATCTCTGAGAAAGACGAGTCTTAGGAATGATTGATGATCCTGGGACCTCTCCAAGACTCACTTCAACAATATTCTCTGAATTGTGCCTATTTTGTACTTGAATTTACTCATAAAAGCCAGTTTGGGTCTGAATGCTCTTATACTATAAGATCTTTATGATTTCTTTTCCTTTTCTGTGGTTTTAGGTTTTGGGTTTTTTTTTTTTTTTGGTTTTTTATTTTGCATACTTTGAACTGAGGTCTGAACCCACTTTCATATTTTCATGATTCTCAGCCTTTGCAATTGAATCTTGCAAATTTGCTCCCCTGTCTTATTTATCTTGCTGCTGTGGTTTTTTTCTTCTCCAAAATACAACAACAAAATTTTTTAACTTTATCTCTTTTACAGTTTCTATGCAGAATATCATAGAGAAAAAAATTACAGGGTAACAAAGCCATCAAGGCCATCAAAGGCTAGTTCAAAGGATAAATCTCTATCATGCTCTGTCCTTATCTCAGACACTTAAGACTGGCCCCTGCAAAGGACTTTTTCTAGTCAGTCAAAGTCACAGCATTTGGGCTTGATTCTTTCTGATTTTAACCATATTGAATTCTACTCATTAGGGAGCCTATAAAGGGAATTATGTCTTTTGAAAAATATCCCACACAGGAGTTTCTCAACTGTTTTCTGGACTATGTGTGGGCTCAGGTGCTGATCATTGCTTGGTGTCTAGAGTGGCCAGAAGACACTGCCTCCCTCTAGCACTATTTGGTCCTGACTTTCCCTAGGGATATAGGCTTTAGGCTTACCTGAAGATGATAGTTTAGGTGTGGGAGCCACTTTTGCAACGGAAAGTTGGGGATCATATTACTCCCTGGTAATGGCGGTGGTGGTGGTGAGGACTGAATAACAAAAATGAAAACTCTAATGTTGCAAAAATGGTTAATTTCCCCTGCAGCAAAAAGGCTCCAAGATAGTAGGAAGTGAAATTACAAAGCATGTGAAGTTGACCTGTTGACTTTCATGTATCCTCCACCATTTCTTTTGAGTTTTTCACCCTTATATGGGGTCCCTTTTATGAGTTGTGACTAATTCTATTTAAGGGACAAGTTAAGGCTTAATTCCTTACATAAGCTTTTACATTCTACAGGGAATTTTTGAACACAGAAACACACACACACACACACACACACACACAGAAACACACATCCACACACCCACACTATGGAGCATTCTATGAAAATGGAAATGTTTAATTATGGCTATCATAGTATGCCACCATATTGGAGGACATAGCATAAAAGCCCTCAAGACCTGAAGGAATGAATGAATAAATGGAAAAAAAAAAGATAGGTGGTGAAGTTGGTATTGCATAATGGGGGTACTTCAGATCACTATAGTAAATTATAAGCAGATTAGACCGTATCTTCATGAGAGACAGAGAAGTTGGAATATCTGCTGTTCACACATAAGTACCTACTATAAGATCTTTGTTTGGTGATAACTATTGTGACACAGAGAAATAAAACACTTGTTTGTTTCACTTAAAAATCTTATAATTAAAAAATCTAATGTAATGAAAAATAATAATAATACAAGAATAGACATTAAGGCTCAAATAGGTGCCAAACTATAACAGAGGAGAATGAAGTAGAGCGGCTTTATTTCAATTTCCATGTTGGCGCAGTGTCTGTTTTGGCAGGGAGGAGGGAAATGGGATTGAAAGCAGGGAAACTGGAAAAAAATGTATGCATGGTAGTCAAAACGTGCGTGGCTTGTGTTGTGACAGCAAGAGTCCCGGCCTGGCGCGAACAAAATGTATTGGAGATGAATGAAAGAGAAAGCCAGGCAGATAAGATGGTGTTAATTAATGGAGCCTGAATACCAGGCTCAACATTTGAATTTCCATAGGCAAGAGGGAGCTACTGTAGATTTTTCAGCCAGGAGATGACAAGATGAAAACTGTTTTAGGAAATTAATTAGGGAGTGGTAGTTGGTGTGGGCTGGAGATGAGAGAGCGCAGAGTCAGAGGAATCAGAAGGCTTTCTGCAGCCAGCCTTCCATTGATCAGCCTGGGGCTGGCAAGGAGAAGGCCCAGGAAGGAGTGGCCTTCCTCTCCTCTGACTGAGGATTTACTTCCAGCTACTGGTGTCTGTGATGTTTTAGTTTGTTTCCCTTTCTTTTCCCTTCCCTTGCTTTCACTTCTTTTCTCTTTGGCCTCTTTTACTGGCTTCTTTCCTTTGGCTCACTGTAATCTAGGTGTTCCCTGAGACTCTTCACATGGTCTTCTTTCTCATCCTCCACCTTCTGGGCTTCAGCCACAATCTACATAAACATTTATCCCAAATCTATGTCTATTTTTGATCTCCATCTAGACATCCTTTCCTGTATTTTCAAGTGCCTCTTGCACATTCCCACTGAAACATACCACCAGGCTTTGAAAATTAATATCTAAAACAACACACATCATCACTGAGGTCCAAATCAGCCCCTGACTTGGATTCTCCTCTTTCTCTTAATGGAAATAAGATCTGCAACATTACAGAATCTTAAAATCTCAGACCTCCATTTAAAGTAGCTTTTCCTCTTCCTGGCTCTGTGGTCATGGATGCAAAATAACTTGGCTACCAGCTTATGAGTTGCCAAGAGCTATCGACTCTAGCTCCCATCTCCCCTTTTTATGTCTACACAAAGTTCTAGCTCTGACCTTCAGTCCTTCTCAGTTGACCCTTTGACATTGCTACAAAAGTGTTCCTCTGGTAACAGTCTTGCTCACTACCCCCCCCCACCCTGCCCCATACAGCACCTCAGGGCAGTCTTTTCAGAGTTTGAGTCCACAAACCCCTCACCTTTGTACTGTACTGCGCCCCTACATGACCACTAAATAGGTTTATTTGTTCACCAAATATCCATGCAACCACACCCTGGCCTCTTCAAGTTTCTTGAGCATGAAATGCTCATTTCTACCTCACAGTATCCACTTTTACAAATACTTTGCACTATTTTGAAACCCATTCTAAGTACTATTTTCCCCATAAACACTTTCCAGATGTTCCCAACGTGAAGCCACCTCTTTCTCTGGGCCTGTGGCTGTCACAGTTTTTAGCTTGAGGTAGTACACTTGTGGTACATCTTCACCACGGCTTCTCTGTGGAAAGGTAAAGGTAAGTTTGTCAGGGGCAGGAAGGTATCTTAACGACCTCTGTTATCCTTGCAGTGTCAGGATGCCCTGTACATGGTCATCGCAACATCAATATGACAGAAAAAATAAATGAATCCAAGTAAAAGTAGAAGAGGAAATGACAAAATGTCATGGCAATTCACAGAATCGAAGAAAGTACTGGGTCAAGAATCAATCGGTGCCATTGAGGAGAGATGGTCATTTGGGGGAGCACATTTGAAGTAGCCATAAAACCCTTCAGCTCTTGGTCAGTAAATAGGCAAATTGTGAGGACGTAGATACAAGTAGAATGAGGTAAGAAAGCATATTTTCTTTAATCTTTGAGATAACTCTGCACTGCTGTTCCAAGGATCCTATTTATTCCTTTGCCATATGTAGCTTACCAGAATTCTGCTTTTTCTATAATAAACCAAAACAGAAGATTCTGCTCCATTCTCTCCTCAAGACCTTTTGTTTGTTTTATTTTGTGTAGGAGGAAATAATGTTAGCCTAAATGGGCTTATTTCAAAACACGCAAGTTGAACAGTAATTCTCTTTCCTTCATCTCGCTGCTCTGGCTGACTGGAACCAAAGAAAATTTATGGCCTGAAGCAGTCCTAAGTCTGGTTTGTGTATTAGTAATGCTCTCTGACGGTACAGGGAAGTGAAGGCAGAGCTCAGGCTCCACGGCTTTGCAAGGCCCTATGTAATTTTCAAATCTTTCTGTGTATTTGGTAATGATCTGGCAATCCAAACAATTTGGTTTAAAAACTGTCCTAGGTCATCTTACCCTCATTGGCCTTTACAGCGAAAACCAATAAACTACATTAAAGATATTATAAAGGGCATTCTGATATGAACGTAAATATAAGACATGTATTTTTATCTAGCAGTGGCTTCAGGAATTTACAAAATTACAAGCCTTGGTGTTCTGGTCAGAATTACTACCTTGCAGATTCTTAGTGTGGCCCTCTTAAACATAGCATAACACCAGTAGCAACCAAATTGCAAGACAGATTATTTTAAAACACGGTGACAATAACTAGCTAAGTAATGGGACGTTTTTCCAAAGATAAAGTAATACTTCCTTCAAGTCAGTCTTTTAACCCTCCCTGGAGTTATCCTTTTCTTAGTCTCAGAAGGTTTGCAAATAGAATATTTGTATTACTGATGACTTGATCTTAGAGAATAAACCTGTTTTGCTATCTAAAATCAAGCAGTGTTAGAACTGCTGCAGACCCTTGAAGAAAGAACACTGAGGGACAATGATTTTCAGAGATTGCGCCCCCTTGAAGATGTGCTAACGCTGGAAATATCAGAAGAGGAGCAATTAGAAATAGATGGAAAAGTGTGTTTTGAGTAAAAATAAACCCAAACATGAGGTTTGATTGATCCACAACCCTGCATCTTTTTGGAGGATTAAGCATATTTACTATTGTTCTTTTGTGAGCGTTACTTCTTTCTTTTAAAATGTTTTTAGGTGGCAGTGAGAGTTCATAAACTAATGTACGTGAATTGAGGAGATGATGTGGAGAAGTAGGCATAGCAAAACAAAGCAGATAGAAGAAGTGGCATGTGACATAGAAATAACTCAATAGGACTGTCCCCAAAGAGTTCACAGGCTATGCTGAGCTCTAGGTCTACTTGGAAATGATAATAAAAATAGCTCCCCCAGACCCTTGGGTCGTGTTGCATTAAGGTAGACATCTTCCTAAGTATGGGAGAAAGCAAAGGGAACTTGAAATTCAAAGGGAAAAAGGGAAAGGTGAGACTCCCAAACATAACCACGGGAGGGTATCTCTTCTGCAGAATTAACATTGCTTCACCTTAGAAAAAATCCCTGAGTCACAAAATAATAAACAAAACAAACAAACAAATCAAAAAAGAAGAAATTTAGATCAAAGCATGACAGCTCCCTGGATAGTGAAGAGAACAAAGTACGGGAGATGAGGAGCCTCCGTTTCTGTCTGAGACCTGCAGCTGCTTTCTGTTTAGCCTGGCTAACTCAGCCAACTTCTCAGGGCTTCCATTTCTTTACTCAAATAAGAACACTAGATACTCTCTTCCTGGCTCAAAGAAACAAATGGCTACCCCTCTAGTGTTTCCTAAATTGGTGGATGGCAGTATTTTGTACCTAGTTGTTCAAGTGGAAACTTTGTTGTCATTCTTGGCTTTCCTTTTCCTTCAAACTTCACATTCAAAAAGGACTAAACCCTGCCCATTCCATTTCCTATATACCTATCAAAGAAACCCACATATCTCTATTTCCATAGATTCATTGTAATCTAGGCCACTGCAATCTCTCCCACAAAATACGTGAATCATCTGCAATGTAGTTCCCTAAATCTTCTCTTGCTTTCTGCCAAATTGTCTCCCCACATTGCAGCCAGAATTATACTCTAAAAACACAAATCTAATCATTTTAATTCCCTTATTAAAAATACATTATTGCACTCACATTACTCCTCAGAAAACTTGTAGAATTGACTTGTTTGGCTCCCTCTGTTCCATTCACCCTAGATTCATCTAAATTTCCTTATTTGACTATATCCTGTCCTCTAGCCTGTGACCCATCAGCCTCATTAAGGCTGGTGTGGTCTTCATGCAATCTGCTGTTACCTGTCATCCTTCAGTTCTTACCTGACAAGAGCCAGCCACTTCCTGAGAGCTCCCACACTTCACACTCCACCTCAGCTCTTCTCACACCTGTAGTTACTTCCTTCAAGCTAAGTGTAGTGGATTGAGCAGTAGCACCCTGAAAGAGGTGTCCGTGTACGAACCCAGGGACCTGAGAGTGCAACTTTTCTGGAACGGAAAATTTTGCACATGTAATTAAGTTAAATATCTGCAGATCATGAACCTACCATATGATCCAGCAATACTACTTCTGGGTATCTATCCAAAAGAATGGAAACCAAACTATCAGACCTATGCATATGTATCTATGTTTATAGCTGCACAATTCACAATTGCCAAACTACCGAACCAGCCAAGATGTCCATCGACAGATGAATGGATTACAAAACTATGGGATAGGTACACAATGGAATTTTACTCAGCCATAAAGAACAAAATCATGTTATTTGCAGGGAAATGGGTGGAACTGGAAAATATTTTGTTAAGTGAGATTAGTCAGTCATGAAAAGTAAAAAATCATATGTTCTCCCTAATATTGCAGAAGCTAGGAAGAAAATGGGGCCTAAGAGGGATTCCAGATGAAGAAAGAGAAAACTTATGTGAGCAAAGAAGTTGACTTAATTGACTTAATTGAAGGTGATGGGAAGAGGGAGGACACCCTAATACACATGATGTACTTTCACAAACATATCAAAGTCAATCACTAAACTGAACTTGGGAAGGAGGGAGGGCCAGGGAGTGGGGCAGGAATTGGGGAAGGGTTAAATGAGAAATGTGTGCATGTATGCCTTTACCAGCTTGTACCTAACAAAGATGTATAATTACAATGTACCAGTTAAAAAATAAGATAAAGTAAATAATATTATGTTTTACACTTGAAATTTTCTGAGAGTAGATCTTAAGAGTTCTAAAAAAAAAATCTATAGATGAGGTCATGCTGGAATTAGGGTGGTCCTGCCACCCATGACAGATGACTGTATAAGAGAAAAGCAGAGTGAGGTGTAAACCACAGACACAAAGTCATGTGAAGACAGAGCAGAGTAGAGTTTCGCAGCTCCAAGCCAAGAAACACCAAAAGTTGAAAGAAGCAAGAAAAGATCCTTCCCTGGAGCCTTAGTAGAGAGTACAGCCCTGCAAACTACTTTACTTCACACTTCTGGGGTCCGAATCTGTGAGGGTTAATTTATCTTCTTGGTGCTAATTTGTTACAGCAGCCCCAGGAAGCTAATACAATAAGAAAGAGTTTTTCTTCCCTGATGGACTGTAAGCATCAAGAACAGGAACTATGTCTGCTCATTGCTGGGCCTTTATAGGCCACTTGTAACTAACAGATCAATTAGATGGCACATTCTCAGCTACATGTCGATTCCCCTGAGGTCAAGGGAAACCTATGTTAACTGGAGAGGTAGTCATCCAGGCCTGCTACCTTGAAGATAGAATTATGAAAGCAAAGATGATTGTTCTTTCCTCTTGAAGCTCATTCTAGATAGTCTAGATAGTGGTACATGCCCGCAAACCCAGATAAGGGAGGCTGATGCAGAAGGATTGCCAAGTTTGAGCCTGGGCAACTTAGCAAGACCCTGTCTCAAAAAAAGAAAAAAAAAACATTAAAATGCTGGGAATGTTGCTCAGTGGTAGAGCACCCCTGGGTTCTGTCCCCAGTACCACAAATAAACGCATTTATTATTAACTCTGTTAAGCTAATAAACTAGATCAAAGCTGTGGGTCAGGCTGGTACTCTACCTACGAAACCAGCTCTACACAACACAGTGAACAGCCATGATATTCAAAATATTTAATCAGTAGCATATTGTGGGCACCACCCCCAAAAGATAAATACAGTGATAGAGGGAAACAGGATTCTGGAGATGTCTACCATCATGAATACTATCCCTTTAGTTATGGGATTGTAGAGACATGTGGGGGTTAGAGGGAGAGTCTCTGGGAAGGGATAGAGTTGGATTGGCACATTAACCAATATGGGGATATGTCAATAATACTATGCTTGGCAAAATCCTCCTGTTATGACGTGCGAGTCCATCCTGCCCCAGCCATCCCAGTCAGCAGCTCTATAAACCCATATTCTATTCTCCCCTTTTCAAAACACAATTTCAATGACTAGCTTCTCTGAGTTTTATCTCTGAATTTCCCTGCTCTTACAATTTCATAGCAACATGTACTAGTCTCTCATTATAGTTCCTCATAGATTCATGATATATTAATGTTGCTTCTCAACTGTAATTTAAACTCCTTGACCATACAGGAGCATGTTTTATTATTTTCTCTATTTCCATGGATTCATTCAAAGTATTTTTTATAATTTTAAATGCTTGATAATTCATTAAAAGTTTGATTACAGACATTTATTTACCTTTCATGAGTCATTATCTGAAATTGAAGCCAATTTTTGCGTCAGTTGTAGATAGTAGAATAGGTCATAAAGCATACTAAGACTTGGAATCACGGCCATTTGATAAAATGGTATGGATAAATAACAGGGTTTAGCCAATTTTTAAAATTTAATATCAGCTTCCTTCAATAATTGGTGTAAAGTATAATTTGAATTTGGGTAGAATTCGGCTTCTTAAGCATTTTTACATCTATTTGCTTATTAAGCCATTACAACAATCCTTTCAGATAAAATAATAATCCTTTGAGAAAATGATAAATTTATCAATTCAAAATTTACAAGGGACCTCTCTATGTTAAAAATATCTCTGCAAATGTATTTGGTTTTTGAGTTTGGCATACTACCTAGAAAGCCAGCTCTATGCAGTACACCTCATAGTAGGGACATTCAAAATATTTAATTAATAGCATATTGTGGATACCAATGCTTTGATAGTGAGAGACAGCAGCATTATATAACTTAGTTTTTACCTGTATCTTGTCAGGTTCAAAGGATAAATTCAGATTAACAGAAAATGACTATACCTGGATCACACTTTCATTAAATGACTCCATGTAGTTTTTAAAAATAATTTATTGCTGTTGGAGTTAGTATCTTCACTTTGCCCACAAGGAAATAAGCCCAGGTAGTTGATTCATAGCATGGAATTTAAAAGAGTAACAAATTCAGAAACGATATTAGAATATGAAGAGTCTTTTTTCCTTCATTTCCCAATTTCACCCAAAATTGACTTTTATCAATTTTGTATTGGTGAATCCTCCTAAAATCTTTTGGTAAAGGATTCAACTCCTAAAAACAAAGTAAACAAAACAAAACAAAATGCAAGCACACAATCTGAAAGTTGCATATCCAGTACCTAATTTCAAAATTGAAGACATACTGTATTTCTGCAGAGCTAGAACTACAGCTCAAGTCTCTGGAGTCCAGCCCTCACAAATTGGTGTTCCAGGCCTCTTTTCTCCTGTATATTCTCATGGAATGTGCCCTTATGGTCAAAGAAATGGGCCTTACAATGAGCTCTTAGTGAACCATCTACAAGGTCTAGAAGGATTAAATCAGGCTAAGAAGGTGAATGTCATGGTGGCCAGTAAGTCCATGTTTTCTGGCCTGGGCTGCGATTCCAGGCTTAGCTGTGTCTTTCCAAGAAAATAGACAATGAAATTGTGAGAGAAATTTTCAGAACTTTTCTTCCATTTCCCTAAGCCAGGCTGTTCCACAAGAATTAGCTTGTCTCTGCTTCATTGGTAGAACAGCCTCTAAACAAAGAACACTTCAATGTGAAATTCTTTGGGGCCAATAATTTATCTTTAATTCCAGCTAGTTTTAAAACTAGACCAAGGTATCAGGAAGGAGAACAGATCCTTCTTCCAGTTTTCTTATTTTGAAGGATAGTTTTGTAGCTTCCTTAGGGGAAATATGGTGCTTGATTCATTTAGGCTCCCACAGTAGACCATGGCAGATGAGATAAGACCAAAGCTCATCTGCCACAGTTATGGGAATAATTTAGGAAGGTCACGTGTAAGTTACTCATGTGCAATTTGTCTGAGATGCTCCACCTCCCACCTCCCCACCACCCCAAGAAATTCCAGGAGACCTTGAGAATGACCTTAATGTGCTATTTGGACATTCTCAGAGAAAAATCCTTGTTGATGGTATATGCCACATGGCCTTTTTCCTTAGATAATATTTGTCCAGATCCTTATTGAAATTATTTGGATTCCTTGTTGAAATCATTTAGATTCTGTTAGTAGAAGACTATTGACTACTAAAAATTTTGAACCAGATAACTGATAAAACCTCATTAGAAATTTGTGAGAATATTCTGCAGTATTTCTGTTATTGGAAGTAAAAGTACACTGCTCTCAAATAGATAAAGAACATTTGTCTACTTCAATGACAAGTTATATTTAGGCAAACACAGGGTATATTTCAAGTTTTTTTTTTTAAACAACATACTTTTTGATATCATGAATGCTTTCTATTAAGTCTCATATTTATTAACATATATATATATATATATGATTATATTTATTTTCACTTTTTTATTGAACTCTTTACATCTTTACAATCTGTCTAATAACCAGCACAGGAAATAATTATTTGCTGACATTTAAAAATTATTGGATTGGATCATTAATTAGAAATCTTAGAAAACAAATGAGAAATGAATAAACTGAAAAATTCTGTTCCACCCAATAGAAATGATAGAAAAATCTCTTCTTAGTTCTCTTATCAGAAATGCAGCTTTCTTTTCCTGTTTCAGTAAGGAGGGGCAACTGTTCTTAAACAAGCTCTAACATTACTTGAAACCAATAGTTTCCAGTAAAGAGTTTGTAGGATAAATGCAGGCCTACTGGTAAATATTGGTTTAATCTTAAGAGAAAATTAAAAGCCTGTGGTTTGGGACTGACAGCAGAAGGCAGATGTATAAGGACTGGGGCCTGAAGGGTTGGTAAAATCTCCAAATAATATCCTCTTTTCCAACTCCCAGCAAAAGAACCAGCACATACCCACTCATTTCCCCTTAAAAGAAAGAATTATCCCAAACCTAGGAGGCCTGAATAAAATCCAATCAGGCTTTTTCAATGCTTTGCTTAGTAGTGCTATATATTAAGCTCTCCTCATAACTTACCCAAGGGCCTGGTAGAATAGAAATCATGGTAATTTGTGCTACTTTTTGTGGAGACTGTGTCTTATAAACTAAGCATAATAGTATGTTGTGTGACTCCATTTATTGCTGAATTATAGTTCATGTGGGCATGGTTAGCTGAGTAGTGTTAAGTTGCTTTCTTTCACATCGAGTTTTGCAGGAACTTTTAAAAACATTTTTACTGATCACAGCTTACTAATTGCTCATGTCGTATTCAGTTCACTCGTCATAAATGAAAGAGTTACTTCATTCCTTCAGTACCTGGCTTCTGCTTCCATTGCTTTCTTCTTCTTTTTCTGTGTGGCATTCACTTTTTCAGAAAGAGTGCAAGATAAGACACCAGCTCCTGGGACTCACCCCTGTAGAACTTGAGGTGAGGGGTTAGTTTGTCCCAAAAGGCTACTTCCTTGCCTCTTTCACTCTTTGACTGCAGAGGGGGAAAACATCACAATACCACCCTCAGAGGTGAGCACACAGAGCCACTGTGTAGAGTAATGGGGAGTGGTTGCAGTAACCACTTGCCCAGAAAAGGTTTTCTCTACCCATTCTTCCAAGAGATTTTGTGATCAACAAAATGGGTGAGACAAAAAAATCTCATAGGGAAGAAATTAATTATCATTGCTGGAAGTTTGCTTCATGCTCTCTTCCTATGCTGTGGAAGATTCCACAAGCAAAATCGGTCAAATTCATAATATAGCCCAAAGAAAGAAAACATAGTCCATTAAACAGTGCCAGGTGGGAATGCTCTTAGCAGAAAGCTTCGGCCTTGTGCAAAGTCTTGAGGTTCCTGTGCATCTTGGAGGTTTGGGCTTGGTAGTCTCTCTGTAGGCCAGGGAGCCCTGCTGTCCCCTTGGGTACGAGAGCCCCCAGCAAACCATGTGCTCCTGCTGCCGTGGGGACTTCTCTCAAGGTACAATTGTCAATAGTCACCAAGCAATGAGGTTTGTAACAGCTGCACTGCACAGATAGCTCCACTTTTGACTTTGTCATTGGTCCACAGTGTGAGAACATAATATTTGGGATAGAGAGTAAGCAGAACACAATTCCCAACTGAAATAGCTCTTCAGTTCAATTGCTCTGCACACTATCAGATGGGAGAGATAATTTAATCTACAATTAAATACATTTCTTTATGTAGTCATAGATGCAAAACACACAGAATCATATATTATTGAACCATTATATTGATAATGATTTGATTTTTGTAGATTAACTAGGAGTGACCATTCCTATCAATCAGATCCTGTCTTTCTCCCAGTCTGCCATCTTCCTCTTTGCCTCCTCAGGGTCTTTACCCTGGATGCTTGACTACATCTGGATCTTCAAGACTAAACTATAACTTCAGTAAAATGAATTTAGAGAAACTTATGCAATAGTCTCTGCATTGATAATCAGATTTTTGCCTTGGTTTGGAGACTCAGACATGGCATTCTTTCTGGGTTCTGGCAGTAAATCTTCCCCTTATTTTTTTGATCAGGGACACCTCTGTCTTGAGTTCTCATGACTTTAACCTTTCCTGATTGGTAAACAGCATAGTCCTCATCCCACCTCTTCTTACAAGTAGATCTCTGCCTCTGAATCCCTGTCCCATGTTCCACAAGCTGCCTTCTTTTCCTGGTTATCACCTATGATCCAGAGTCCTGATCCTCTCCCCCCACCTGCAAGGACACCTTGTTCTTCTGGAAGGTTTATTGACACTGCTTGCTTGCTCTGGCCATCCCCTTTAGCTATTCTTTGCTGCCTGCTAGCCAGAACTCCAGTGTCTATCCTTCAATCTAGCCATACAGACTGTGTCCTGCCCTTTCCTGGCCAGTCCCATTTACTTTAGTTGACAGGAAAAGGTCTGAAGTGGGACGTGGGATAGCATTACCAGAAAGGAACTTAGGTGTGGATATGCAGGAGGATGACATTAAGGATGTTTTAGATATAGACTAGAAGTTTAGAGAGGTATGAGATAGCCTATTGCCCTAGGACTAAGAGGAAGAAACAATGACAGAAGGAGCCGTCAAGACATACTACAGCACAGCTGAGGTTTCATGGGCACATATGTTTAGGGAAAAGTAAAGAAAGGGTTTTTTTTCCTCTCCTGTGGTGTGTGCACTTGTACTTCAAAGACTGTGTAAATCCATTGGATCTGGAAATACTGCCATCGGAAAGGATGTTTATCAACCTGAGGTAAATTATACCCACTTCTCATTCTTATTTATCAAGGCCTTCACTGGGAGGTCTCTGTATACAATTACATTGGTTAGACCTACATATAAGAACTAGTCACATTTCTATGATGATGTGCCAGGATCTAAGTGAATATAGTGTCATATGTATATAGTGTCATTTCGTTTCCACAAAACTCCTTATTTTGATTAGGACACCAAAATTCGGAGAGATAAACATCTTCCCCAAGGACTCATAGATGGAGAGTGCAGAAATTTAAGGTTTGAGCTCAGATTTCTCTGCTTTAAAGCTGTACTTTTACCCCCTTCAGCAAGGCATTGCAAAGTCTTGTACAAGGAGACAGTGTTAGGATATGTTGTTTTTTTCTCTTCTGTCTGCTACAACACAATTTCACTCAGTATTTTTGGAGATCCTAAGGAAGACCATCAAGCTAATGCTGCCTGGTGGTCCTAGTTCTGTATGTGCAGCATGTGAAGAGAGGGGTTAAGCACAGATACGCGGCCCAGGGCAAAGGATGGAGGGTCAGAAACGATAAATTGGAAAAGGAAAAAGATTAGTTGAAAGCCAAACTTACAAAAAAAGCTATTACTAGAAAAGGTTGCTCTGGGGTTAATTTTATGCTAGAACAAAAATAATATTTGTGTCATGTTTCCTGTATAGAAATTGTTCTAAATATGATGTTCTTAGCGTTGTTTCTACACTGTCCTTTGTTCTTTTGATGTTGTTATTTTTGTATATAAATATAACTCCTTATTTACATTACTGTTTCAGAGACTCTAGGGTAGAAAAAGGAACCATTTTCTTAAATTAGTTCACACTCAAATGATGCCAGAGTTAAAACAATACAATTGGAGAGAGCAGGGTGATTCACTCTATCCTGCACAATGTGGACAGACTGAAAAAACTGGGCGGTTATACTGAGATTGCCCCAAAAGTCCCCATAGGAAATAGATTGGTTTTGGTTAAAGTGGCATCCATGAGAGAGGATTACTCTGGTGTCAGCACAGAGTACACAGGAAGGCAGAGGCTGTGTGAGAGATTCATTTCCGGGGTGCAAGTTGTTGGGTAAGATGGGAAGAACTATGGAAAAGTTTCATTTCCAGGACATGAGCTATTCAAGTCGGTCCAAAAGCATTGGTGAGATCCTACCAAGGGTTCAATAGTAAGAGTAGAGATTTAAGAGAAGCTATAACCTCATACCTGGGCCCCAAATCAGGAAAAATTAAATGGAAGAGTATCATGGAGTCAACCATGACCCAGAGGGTGAGGCAGTGAGGGCTTTTCTGGAAGGGAGACTTGTGAGGCTCTGAGACAATGAGTGGTAAAGGAGGCTGGCGAGTAGCCAGCAACCTCTGTGTGGTGACAAGCCTTACCTTTCTACCCATACAGCCCAGGAAGTGAACACAGGTTAGTATTTCAACATCTCCATTTATGGACAAGAGTACAAGGTTTCAAGAAAGTAAGAACGTGCTAGTAAGAACTTGTGAAGCTAGTAGATTGCAGAGGCAAACTTCAGCCTGATTATAATCTGTGGTTTAAGCAGCTCTCACTTACTTCCTTTTGAAGAGATGGCCTTTAATAGCAGAGGAGGGCAGGGAAGCATGGTTTCAAAAGCAATCACTTCATAGCTATTTACTGAGCATTTCTAGGAGACCAGTACTCTCCCAGGTCATCCTGACGGGCTACTCCCTGCCTTCTTATCCTAGCTTCCTTGGTTTCTGCAGCTCCTCTTTCCCAGCAGAGAGAGTAAGGACTAAGCTGTAAAGGACTGAGCTACATTAAAGTGATATAAACAAATTGGAGAAGGCAGAGAAGATTGATGGATATGCTAAAATGATCTCTCAGATGAGAAATATAGTAAGAAGTTCAGATTTTCTTGGCGGACAGAATCTGGTTTTCAACTTCCAGAGTTTAAGTTGTTTGTGTGATATCTTTGACCATATCAAGCTATGCTACTCTTTCTTTTCTAACATCCTTCTTTTGAAACTGAGGCACTCAGGCCCTGGGGCAAAATTTGGATTTGTGGGAAGTTCACGGACTTTATTTTAGAATTAGTAAATTTGGCTGCTAGAGTCCTGGTCTTGGGACGAAGATTCCCCTTTCAGAAAAAAGATCCCTCTCCTTCTTCCCTGACCTTCCCTTCTTACCCTCCCCTCTTTACACTTCTCTCCCTCTCTTCCCACTTACTTCTCTCCCTCTTTCTCTTTTCATCTCCTCCTCCCTATACTCTTTCAGCCTTTTTACCCCTTCCTCCTCACCTAGGTTCTTCCTTTCCTTCATTCCTGACCTGGATCTCTACAAAGACTGAGCTTATGGATAGGAGGAAACCCTTGAGATCTCAGGGTTTCAGGAATAAGTGCCCAGTTAGGATTTTAAGGTTCCTGGATTTCTTCTTTGTAAAATTAAGGATCCCCTTTGCGAAGGTTTCTAGCAACAAAACTTTCTTGTTAATTTCTAAAGGAGCACACCATTTTCTTCAGCTCTTGAGGGAATGATTTTTATCATCTGTTAAAGAGATCATAAAGTGGCTCACTGGGGAGAGGACTCCAGACCTAGATTACAAAAAGCCTGAACTCTGACATTCAGCTGTGTCCTTGATCAGAATGTGAAGTCAGCTGGATGTCACCCCAGGATCCAACTCCTGCCCTTTAGAAGTGCCCTAAACAAGATCCCCAAACACCCCCTTACCTCTCCACTAGTCAGACATGCCTACAAGGCAGGATCCAAACCTCAGAGCAAAGGGCCAGGTCTTTTAAAAGGGACAATAATATTGGAGAAACTACTATTAAGTGCCAGAAATTCATTTAATAAACTAACTTAACCTGTTACAAATATAGATATCTAATGTACCCAAATGCATATTCAAAATATTTAAGTATCCGATCATGGGTAGACAAGGACATTTCTGGCATGGGGGACTGAATGCTTGCCCAGAAACAAACACTGGAAAAGTAGATGTTAGGAATTTAAATGTGTATCTGCTCTACTCACCTCCTCCCAGTGCCAGGTATTATCTTGACCAAAACTATGTGACTGCAAAGAAATACTCATGGTCTTAAAGCCATGCATAGCAAGGGGCAAAGATGGCCTTATGCTAAGGCTCTTAAATTACCTCTGTGTAGGAAGGCACAGCCCCATTGATCCCTATTTGAGAGGGGTTGGCGGTGTGTGGAGGTTTAAAATAAGCATCTGGTTTTCCATTCCTTAACCAAATAGACATGAGACTAATTTCAATACATACTTTTTCTCTGTTTATTCCTTCAGTTTGTCTGGAGGTGTGTGTCTATGTGTGCACACTGATATTTATGTAATTACACTCATAGTAAAAATCTACAGAGCACTTTATCCAATAACTTCTTTAGAAAACCTGCTGTAAGTGACTGCAGATTGGCTGGTGAGACTAGTGACAGCCCCTCCTCTAGGGCTTGGCATGCCCTTCAGGGACCCCACAACCCATGGGGAGGTCACTCCAATTTTGAGGCTCTGACACACCCTGTGCAGAATTTAACAGCTGATAAGCAGAAGTCTCTCTACATGAGCTCTGTCATCTAATTAGACCTTTTTTTTCTGATAACACTGACCATGATATGCCCAATCACGAGAGTGCAGATCTCAGCAGTCTGTGATACTGGCATGTGTGCTATTAAAAAGGGCTTAAGCGTTCTGGTGGGGATGGAAGCCAGAACCCTGAGGTCACTTCACACCTAGGTCTTTAAAGGTGAGAGGTGGTGGGGTTGGGGGTAGGGAACAGCAGGCATGTGGGCAGGGTCTGCATTAGCTTGAGGGATGACTTCACAGGTCCATTACCTGTTGGTCCCCCAGAACCTATCATGCTCCAGTTTCTTCTCCCAAACAAAAACAGTATCATGGATGGGCCCTAGAGATATAGTACATGTGTTTCTATTGGCTATAAAGTAAAAAATTAAAAACACAATTATGGAATAATATGATTATGGTTTTTAGATGATCAGTAATTTGGAAACTACCCCAAAACGATTAATTAAAACTCACTAGCTTATATGATCTTAGAAATAGAAGAAATCTGTATGCTTTAAAAAATAACAAAAATGTAGAAGACCAATATGCTTAACTACTGAAAATTAAAATATTTTTATGGCAAATGTACCCATAAATGCAGAAAAATTCAGTTTAAGCTGAGAAAAACATTGGCAGCAAGTATGACAAGAGCTAATATTCTAATACATAGAGATGTCTTTATAAATTTTTATATAAATTCTGTTAAATTGAATAAAGGATGTGAATGATATATCAAACAAAAAGATGAAAATTTTGCTAACAGACACTAACTTTGAGCCAATTACTAATGTCAAAAAGAAAATAAATAAAGCTACAATGAGATTTTCCTCATATAGTTGTCTAGAATTTTATTTACTTATTTTTGTTGTTGTTATTGTTCTGGGCATCAAACTCAGGGCACCATGCATGGTAGGCAAGTGTTGGATTAATGAGCTATACCCCCAGCTTTATCTATAATTTTTGAAAAATAATATTGTTCAGTGCTCATAAGAAGGTTTTGTAGTGGCCATTCCCATACCCAGTTGGTGGGAATTTAGACTGGTGTAAGTTTTATGGAAAACATTTTGGCAATATGTCGGAGAAATATTATCCTTAGATTGAATAATTTCCTTTCTGGAAATATAAAAAATAAAAGAGATAAAAATATGTAAAGATATTCATTGAAACCAGGCATGGTGGCCCATGCCTGTAATCCCAGTACTTGAGAAGCTGATACAGAAAGATTTCAGCTTTCAGGCCAGTCTCAGCAATTTAGAGAGATTTGCAGCAATTTAGTGATAACCTGTTTCAAATACATAAATAAAGAAAGGAAAGAAAGAAAAAAAGGAAGGGAGGGAGGGAAGGAAGAAAGGAAGGAAGGAAGGAAAGAAGGAAAGGCTGGGGGTGTAGCTCCGAAGTAGAATTCCCCTGGATTCAATCCCTAGTACCTACCCACCCTCCTTAAAAAAAGATACTCACTGAAAAATTATTTGTGATAAAAAAAAAATTGAAAAATTTTCAAAGTCCAGTAGAAAGAGAATGGTTAAAGTACTAGTGTTATATCCTAAAGATAATAGAGCACCTATTAATGATGGAATTTTTGAAAGAAATTGACTAAGATTTGTTAAAACCTCATATATGTTAATAGAAAATGTAATGCTATATTAATATAGTATGCAATGCATCATATTTTCTATTGCAGGTATATAGTCAATGTTATTTAAAAACAGTTTGTAAATTGAAAGATGACTCTAACTGCAAAATATATTGTTAGATGCATTATTATGGTTGGTATTCCAGTTTCTGTAGTGATCTAACAGATCCAGGAAGAATGCAAATCATTACATTAAGATATGGCAGAAGCTGGCAGGTAGGATTTGCTCTTCTAGCATTTTCTGGGGGTCGAATCCATGTCCCCATAAGTTCCTGTTATTCCCTATCTGTGTGTGTGTGTGGAGGGCATTACTGGAGTTACAGGTGGCTGTGAACTGCTGATGTATCATTGAGGTGTTGGAGTGAGAGCGCCCTGTTCTTGAGGAAGAAAGGGAAAGGGCAATGAAACCAAAGGGGAGTTTTCTTTCTGCATTATCTTCCATGTGTTTCTGAAGAGAATGAGAAATTTGTCCTTCAGTGTCTGTGTGGAACACCATTTCCAGAGTGATGCTGGGCCTGTGAAAAGCAGTGTGGGCCTTGAAGCTTTACTCTTTCCAGACGAATTGGCAAACAATCCACAGCATTGTCTCTACTCATTTCCAAAATACTTAACTACAAAATATACCTAACATATAAGTCTAACATAAATTGTCTTATTGCTATCCTTTATGCTCATAGGCTGGCTGCTCCTACTGCCTTCTATTGGAGGTTAAAAATACACTAGCCTAGAAGTGTATAAAATGACAAGAAAAATACACACATGACTGTGATTGATTATTTGAGGTGGAACAATATACTTTTTAAGATTTGTGGGAGTTGGAATCAGACTCCATATTTGAATCAGAGTTCTGCTGCTTATTTACCTTGGGCAAGTTGTTTAATTCCTCAAAGCCTCAAATTTCTTGTAATTGAAGGTAGTAACTTACTTCATAGGGTTGTAAGGATTTAATGAAATGCTGTGTGTAAATCATTTAGCACATGGTGAGAGCTCAGTAAGTGTTAGCTAGTATTATAAATGTTATAAAAATTTGCTAGTATAAAATATTTATTTGCACACTTAATATTGCCTGTGAAATATGCCAGGTTCTAAGGATACAAAATATGTTCATTTACTCAAGGGATGTTTATTGAGCACTTACTATACATCAGATTTCAGTCTAGGCACCTGAGATAAATCAGTGAACAAAATAGATAAAGCCTCTGTTATTGGGAAGTGGATAGACCCAAAACCCCCAAGCATAATGCACAATAAGATTATATAGGATGTAAAAAGATGCTAAGCATTATTAAGAAAAAAAGAGGGAAAGTGTAGGATATAGGTTGCAGTATTAAATAGGATGGTTAGGTATAAGATTCTAAAACATGACCTTGAACTTCCAGGAGCTCTTGTTCTAGTAGAAAGATGAACAGAACTGACTTAAAATGAAGTGGGATCCTCGTGAGACTGTGATGGGTGAACTGGGAAAGTTGGAGGCTGTTGATGGCTTCCTGGATGAGACAGGAAGCGAACTGCGGAAAGGTGAGTAACAGATGTGGAGCATGGCAGTGGACGAAGACACCCCCCTATAGCATTTCCAGTGGCCAGGCTGCTGGGGGGCAGACCACAGGTGCAGCAGAAGTGAGCTCTGGGGCTTCTTACGTAAGGTTAAAGGGTTAGAATGGATCATTCAGACCATGGGAGTGACTGGAGAGCTCAAGCTGGGGATAATATAATCAGTTATAGGTCCTAGAAGGTGAGTTCCAGTTTAAGGGATCTCTATACTGGATAGTGAGGTCTTTTAAGAGGTAATATAATACTCCAGTTTACCTGAAACAACAGAAAGAGGCTATAGAGAGGTAATGGATGCAAGAGATAGAGTCATCTTTACAATATTGATCACCACTTGAATGTGGAGAAGAGCAGGAGAGGAATTAAGGATGCTTTCCTGGCACTGGGTTTTGATGGTGAAGTGGATAATAATTAGGATAGTTCAGAGGATGAACTCCTGGGGAGTAGAAGGGGAAGGTGGAAAGGCAACTTTAAAGTGGGAGGAAAATCAAGGGGATTAAACTTTTTATAAATCTGTTGTGAAATGTAATTGCTTTGGAGGGAGGGAGGACACTGGGAAGGGCATATTAAAATTATCACATTGAAAGCCAGGCGTGGTGGCACAGGCTTGTAATCCCAGCATTCAGGAGGTTGAGACCGGAGGATCCGGGTTCGAGGCCAGCCTCAGCTACCTAGTGAGGCACTCCACAACTTAGTGAGACTCAGTGTCAAAATAAAGAATAAAAAATAGGGCTGGGGATATAGCTCGGAGGTAGAACGCCCCTGAGTTCAATCCCTAGTACTGCAAAAAAAAAAAAAAAAAAAAAAAAAAAAAAAAAAAAAAAAAAAAAAAAAAAAAAAAAAAAAAAAATCATCACATTGAAACGTGATATGCCAGCATGGTGGCACATGTCTGTAATCCTGGTACTTGGGAGGCTAAGACAGGAGGATAGCAGGTTTGAGGCCAGCCTTAGCAGCTTAGAGAGACCCTGTTTCAAAATAAAAAAATAGAAATGGGGGTGTAGCTCAGAGGTAGAATTCCTCTGGGTTCAATCCCCAGTACCTCTTCCCCTCAAAAAAGAAATGTGCTAATATGCCTGCATATCAGGAAGATGACAGGAGACCATGACTCACCAGAATTGAAACCAAACACCCCAAAGCAAGATGCATTCAACATCCATGTGAGCAATGAGACAGCGTCTCCCTTCTGGGAGCCCCTGGAACTCCACGATGGGGTTACTCATAGCTTTACCAACACCAAGTGCCTCAGTGGGGCCACCAAGGACTTCTGGTGAGCACATTGCTGCAACAACTCCCTATCACTGAACAGCAGGACTTCAGGATTTTAGCAATTTCATTAAGACATCTTTCAGATCTCTGTTTGCTGTTTTACATATTAAGTAATTAAGGTCCAGAGAGGTTACAGGAGTCACCCAAGGTCATAGGCAAAGACAGTACAAGAATTCATATGGATTAGTTAAAGGGCTTTGAGTTGCAAGGCAAAAGAATCTGGTTTCCAGTGGGCTTAGCAACAAATACCTTTATCATGTCACTTCAGAAGAAACCCAGAAGTATAGCCGCCCCTCGGCCCTCGCTTCTCACTGCTCAGTGTGATGCAATCGGGGCTCCTGCTTTTTGTTCCTACTGCTTTTGTCCCCCTCCACCCCCAGTTCAGCTTCGTCCCAGGGCTAGTGTCCCTCATGATCACAAGTTGACTGGCATCGGGAGAGAGAGAAAAATATTTATTCCAGTCAGGAATAAAAGTCCTGTCTTCCAGGCTAATTGGTTAAACATGGGTCTCTAAGCGTCTCTAGATAAATGGGTATAAAGCAGTGGGATAGTATGCGTTGGATGCTTTTTACTTGAGTTTTCAGTCCCTGGAAAGAGGGAATGGGGCTCCTGCCACTGGCTACCTCCTTGGGAAACACTAGAGGTCAGCTTCCATGAAGAATGTGGACACTGAAGAAGGGGCTATTTTTTTAGAATTTTATTTTTAATTAATTAATAATAACTATACATTTTCATGGGACACAATTTACTTATGTATGTATGTATGTATGTATGTATGTATGTATGTATGTATTTAGGACCTGGGGATTGAACTCAGGGACATTCTGGGTTCCAAGCCACAACTCCAACTCTTTTTTATTTTTTATTTTGAAACAGGGTCTCACTAAGTTCCTGAGGGTCTTGCTAAGTTTCTGAGGCTGATCTTTAGCCTGTGATCCTCCTGCCTCAGCCTCCCAGGTACTGGGGTTACAGGTGCCTACCACCACGCCCATATTTTGATGCATGTTTACATCATGAAATGATTAAATCAGCCTGATTAGCATACTTCTCATTTTCATTTTGGTGAGACCCTTATAGCTCTTTTGAAGAGAGAATAGCTATTGAACTAAATTAGGGTTTCAGTAGCATTGTCCAATAAAATTTTTGTCAATGAGGGAAATGTTGTATATCTCTGCCATTTAATATGGTAACTTCTAGCCAACTGTGGCTATGGAGACCTTAAAATGGGGCCAGTGTGCCTGGGGAGTTAAGTGTTTCATTTTATTTAATTTTAGTTCACTTACATTTAAGTGGCTGTAGGTTTAGAAGGATGAAAGGGAAATGGGGGCCAGGAGGTAGACTAGGTGTCCACTACCTGGTAGCCATTACATTTACTCTGACCTCCCTCCATCCAGTGTGTATCCCAGCAATACTGCTCTCCCTCACAGTGACTTCTTTCCTCATTCACCACCTCCCCATACTGTGACGTGCAAAGTGGATCAGAATCTGATGAGGAGGCCAGAGTAAGAGGAGAATGGCCTCCCTTTAAGAAAATCAAGGCCCAGGAGTCAGAGCAAGTCATGAATCTCAGAAATCTCTAGCACACTAAAAGCAGATACAAAATGTCTTTTTTTTTTTCAACAACATAGATTTTCCTAAAATATAAAAAATCATTTATAATATAGAAGGACAGAAATTATAGTGCACCAAAGCCTGAAAAATCATGACTCAACATCTATTAAACTCAGGGGAAAATGCAAATGATTACTATAGAAACAGAACACTTTAAAGGAAATTGCCCAGAGATGGAGAAAAAGCAATCTTAAAGAATAATAACAATAATAATCAAAGATGTTTTCCATGCTAACAAGTAACTCTTCTGTGCCTATATCTAAGTAAAACTCTGAAGAAAAGATGACCCTGTCGGTATGAGAACAAGGCCAAAGTCAGTGGATGTGGCAACTGTATCTTCTCATTTACCTAGGACACCTTTTGTTCTAGTACCACTATTAGTAGTGCTCTTTCACAGTCAGAAGTAGGTTGGTTTAAACAATCAATACTGTGGTCAGCTCTTTGTGCTGAGTACAAAGAGCCAGGGTGGCCTTCCTCCCTGAATGACAGAAGGCCCCATGTTCATCTCCAAAATGTGTGAGTTGCGCATACACCTTGGGCACTGACCAACTTCTGGGCAACGTTCTTGGCATCTCTGGAAACCATCTCACGATATGGAAAATATGTCTAACCTCAGCAGCAGGTGAGCAGTGCCACAGGATTCCTCCATATGTCCTCACTTTGCATAACAGCCCTCCTCAAAAGCAATATGGTGTGTGTGGGGGAGGTGGGGGGTGGGGGGGGGGTGGAGTGAGAGAGCAACGAACAGTGGTTTGGAGTTCAAATCTGCTACTCAGAATTATGTGGTCTTGTATGGACTCTGACCTTTTGGACCCTAGTTCCTCTATATATGTCACAGTGACCATGCCTAAAAATACAGGTCATTGAAATGCTATCTAAGTTGGGCCCAAATCCCAGTACTTGGAAGGCTGAGACAGGAGGATCATAGGTTCTCAGCCAGCTTCAGCAGCTTAGGCAGACCCTGTTTCAAAATAAAAAAATAAAAAGGTCTGGGGGTATAGCTCAGAAGTAGAATTCCTCTAGGCTCAAGCACAAGTACCAAAAAAAAAGTTACCTCATTTGTATTCATTTGTATTCCCAGGAACATGCACAATAGGGGAAGAACCCGGAATGTCTGTTTTACATTAGTTGGTGATGAAAATATACCAATATAAAAGAAATGTGATGTAAAAGAAATCTAAAGATTTTATATTTAAATATAGCTATTTTAATATGACTTATCTCTACAATCAATTCTGGTTGTTTAAAAATACTTCTGAGCACTCCTTAGTACATTTCAATGCATGCAACATATCTAGAAGAGGTTTGTACTTATATTACAATGGTAAGCGTTGGTCTAAGATTCTCTTATTTACCTGGTAATCAGATCAGGACTCTCAGGCAGAAGCAGAATCAGTGTACTTCTCTGCAATCTCATAAAAACCTATAACTGACGAGGAAATAAAATCACCATTATTCCGATATGTAAGGAGAACACATGCACGGCTGATACATGGAAATGTTTGTTTTCTCTTTTTTGGCCAGCCCAGCTAAGCTACATCTTGGCTAAAATGACTCTCCTTCATTATCTGTGCTGGTTTACTGCAATTAGGCTTTTCTTTGAGGAAGAAGATCACCCACAGAGCCTGCAACTCCCAGAATTTCAAAGTGGAGGCAGCATTTGTAAAGGTTACTTGACTTGATAAGAATCATCTTCTGTCAGCTACTCACAGCCCTGCAGAATCCTCCCTCTGAGGAAGAATTTGACTGATTGTTAACCTGGTCCACCCGCCCACCACACAGGAGAAATTCTCCTGCGGGTTGCTGGTGACTGGAATCTCTCTGGCTCACATAGTCCACTCCAATATTGGCTAGCTGTAAATTTTGTTTTAAAAAGAGTCTTTTTAAAATATTACTTTCAGTAGTTATATAGCTTCCTATAGCCTCCTCCCTTGGCCCTACCTCTACCATTTGGACCAATACAGGGAATGTCTAGGGTCTCTTCCTATGGAAGATTTAAAGTCATTTTTGGCAGGAAATTACTTTTGGCTGTTTTCCATCTCCTCCCTCGTATGTTTCTTTTTCTGGCTTCACCCAATGGTTTAACAGTTCCACCATCTTGCCGTTCTCCCTTACTCTGTGACTGTTTCTAGGATTTATGGATTAGAATTATAGATATGACCAATGCTGAGTCCAGTGGAAACATGACTTCTCCTTATATCTAATATTTTTCAGTCATTGGAGAATAAAGGCATTTTTTCTGTCTCAGTAATTATCACAGGACAGGGCATAATATACTAGACACTATTCAAGCAGTATATATGTATGTATGTATTGTACTGGGGATTGGACTGAGGGGCATTCTACCTCTGACTACATCCCCAGCCCTATTTTACTTTTTTTTTTATTTTGAAATAGGGTCTCACTAAGATTTTGTGCATAGGCCTCAAACCTGCAATCCTCCTGTCTCAGCCTCCCAAGTACTGACATTACAGTTGTGCACCACTATACCCAGATATTCAAGCAACTTAAATTCAAGCACCAAATACGTGTAAGTGCAAAGTTTTATCTGTGAAAACTAAACTTACAAATACTTCCAATGATAACAACTGAAAATAAAAGTATAAGCTTAGGACCAGCTTTTTACAATTTCATAGAATGAATACATTATATGTGATTTTTGAGATTCTTCAAGGTTTTTCTGACATGCTGTAATTCTATGAAAATAAACATAGAAATCTACTTTGAAAAGAAAAGGGATTGCTTATTCATTCCATTCATATCATTTGCTCTCATCCTATCTGCTCTGTTGTCATTTAGAGAAAGAGGTAAACTCTAACCACAATTTTTTTGTTCTGTGGTTTCTAGCTCCCTGGCTTTCTTCTGTGAAGAAGTCAGAGGCCAGCAGAGTCATACTGAGTCCAGAAATATCATCTCCTTTTCTAAAAGATACAAAAAGAGCAGTTGAGGAAAGATGTGCATTTTCTCCGAAGCAGATGACATCCAAGAGAGAAGGACCAAGTCGAGTATGTGAGTGACATAAGTGGTATGAAATCTGGCTGGCTGAATCAAGTCCATATTTGTTGACAGGTCTGCTCCAGGGAGAGGGCCAGAGCAATTATAAGATGGAGCCTCCGAGAAATATTCCAGAGCAGATACTCGGAATGCTGGGGGCATCTGGGTACTTTAAACATTCTGTGATGTGACTAACTGTGTATCAGGAATGAGTTCATGACTAAAGATATTTTGAGTAATTGCCAAGTTGATGGAATTGTTGGAGAGCCAGGAATCAGCACTCTTGAACTGTAGGAACCAGTGCTGGAGGTTGCTGAGATCAGAAAACTGCTCCTTTCTCTGATCTGAAATGCGGCTTTAAGAAATATGAAACATAAAAGGCAAACCTATGTAAGGAATTTATTTATTAATCCTGTAGCCATGCTGTGATCACTAGAAAGGTGAATTGTTTGGTATCTTAGAGCTAAGATTCCTATGAGCAAAAATGAACTTTATATAGTATTTGGCATCAATCAATAAATGCTATTGATTGATCACCCATAATATTCTCAGCCAGTACTAAGTTGGGCATTTGAAGGACTATCCAAAGAGAAAGCATAATCTCTAAATTCAGGCAGCATAAACTCTAGTTAAGGAGCCAAGATGAATACATATGAACCAATGACAAGATTCATAAAATAGAACAATATTTAAATGTTTAATTTTATTGTATGAATTATCAGTGATATAACACCTCCAGAGATGGAGGTGATCAACATGCAACTGATGCAGGGCCTTGAGGGAAGGACATAGTTCAGAGGATCCAGAGATGGGAAGCTATTCCAAGCAGAGGAAGGGCAATCTGTGGAGAGTCTCAGAGACTGAGAATGCCCTAGATGAGTAGAAACACACACAGGATGAATTTTTATTCTTCAAGGACAAAAGGAAAATAACCAAGAGCATGGTGAAATCAGCATAAGTCTATTAAAGTCTGCATCAGGAAAGTTCTCTGGCATGACATTGAAGTGTTCCTGTGTCTCAAGATCTGTGGCAAGAGGATTCACCTTAATTAGGCAGGAGATAGCCGACCAAAGAGTTTCCTTGGGCAGAAGAGCAAAGTTTTGCAATGAATATTTGCAGAAGGTTGACGGGAAGTGGTGCAAAGTGTGCACTACAGAAGAAACGATAGTATCAAGCAAGCCACCAGAGATCAGGATGAGCAGCTGAGTGTGTACTGTGAAGGTGCTATGGAGAGGGGAGGAAAGGAAAAATGAAGGGCATGATTCCTGGTGAAGAAAGTGGAATGGCAGAATATGATCACAGGGCATCAACAGGCAGAGTAAGTCAGGGCTGGTTTAAAGCTTTTAAAGTCAAGGACTAGAGCTTCTGTTAACAGGAAATTTGAGGCTAGAAAGAAGAATATGGTGTCATGAGTTCAAGAAAATCCAGTTTAAAAGATCCAAAATGGCATTGAAGGTATGGAATATAGTCTGTATACTGGTCGAGGTTGTCATTATCTGCTAACAAGTACAGACACCACAAAGAGCTGAATTCTTTCCTTGCAATAGAAGTTACTTTATTTTGCATAAAGCTCTTTCTGTGCCTGTTTTCTAATGCACACTCAGACATATGCACACATACACTTTTTTTCCCCCTGAAACTGGGTTTTAAAAATGGATTAGAATTCATATGAGTAGGGAAGACAAGGCAGAACATGTTGATGACATTGACAAAGGTAGGAGTGTCATAGAATAAGGAGGGTAAATTAGGATCAGAGTGAAGCAGGACTGGCCATGCAGCTCAATAGTTTGATTGCTGCTTATGTCTTCCCAGACCATCCCAGTCCAAGAAGATGGCTCCCTCTTCTGAGATGAGTGACTCAAAGGGCACTTATGGCTTATTTTCCTGTTTGGGTCAACATTTAATTTCCATTTTTAGATTATAAGGTTTTAATAGTCAAGAATAAGTATAATGAGTACGATGGCATTGTGCTCCATAGAACTGCATGCTCAATAAAATAGTTTTTGAGTTTTTTTAATGGTCTGGTTTTCTTATTTTTATAATGTGGGGTGATTAAAAAATGTTAGCGGGACATAACCCTACTTGCCTCATGAAGCCATTAACATGTGAAGGCAAGTTTGGGGTGTGGTGGAGACAATTGTCTTCATTTTGTCTCTCTGTCTCATGCTTGAGAGATGCCCTGCTTTATGAAGCTGATCACACTTCCCACTGTAGAAGCTGCAAAGGCAGCAGCATCCTGTCTTATCCCACCCTGCAGTTAAGAAATGGTGCCCATGTCAGACACCCGAGCAGTGCCTTGGATCTGGAGCTCCTGATATAATGAAGGGACAGCAGTGTGTAAGTTGTCTGATGATAGCAACCATAGGCAATTTCCAGGAGCACAAGTAGCACCTAGGGTCAGTTGTCAGGGCTGGGAATGGTCAAGCTGAAGCTTCCCATATTTAGAGGAAGCGGCAGTAGAGGTCCCTATGCTGGCTTGGAGGCCTGACTTGGGTTCTGGTCACAGTGCCTAACCTGTTTTTTCTTAGGGTCCAATTCTAAAATCCATTCTTCTGTCTTTCTATTGTTTTTGGAAGGCACATAATATCCTTTCAGCAAAATCTTCTCTTACATTCTTCAGATCCACTTTCACTAGCAGACTAAGAATTGGAGATTCCTCATCTAGAAATATTTTCTACAGTACTTTAAAAAAGTTGGAGATACTCTCATTCTTCATTTTGAGGCAAGGGACTTCGGTCTATCCAAGAGAACCCTGGTTGAATCTGGGATTCGTGACTGTGTTCATGTTGCCTGCATCTTTGGCCTTCAGCAACTTCCCTTCAACAGGACGTAAATCAGTCCTACTATCTTTTGCCCATGGAACTGGAGCAAGCTGCCACAGCTCGATGTGTCCACAGTAAGCTTGTGCTAAGGTGGTCATGACACCCAAGTTTTTGCAGGGCAGAGGCACAATGGAACATCCACTTAGTGACACATAAACAAGGAGAACTGTGTGCAGGAAGGGAGGAAGACTTCCCTCTGCCCTCAAAGAACATCTGTTTATTCGCTTGTTTGTTCATTCTTTCAATAAATATTTATTGGAAACTTGCCTACTAGGTAAAGAGACACATTCCTGGACTTAATGAACATGTGGCCTGCCTAGGAAGATTTTAAGGAAGATAAGTTGTGTGAGTACTGTACAGTGTGGTTATTATTGTAACATGGCCATGAACAAAGTAAAGTTCAGTGGGAAGGAGGACCTAAGTTCATCAGGGAGTCAGTCCATATTTCAGAATGAGGGACTATTGCTTTGCCTTACAGGATAAATAGGAACTGGCAGAACATTCCAGACAGAGACTCAGAGGTACGAAACAATCACACGTGCCATGAATCCCTGAGACCAGGATGTAGGGTATCTGAGAAGGGGAAGTAGGAGGTAAGAGTTTTGCTCTTAGGCTGTAGATAATGGGGATCCACTGGAGGATTTTAGCAATCAACTCCAACTTATTTTTTACTCAGATATTACAAGTTTTTTTTTTCCTTGAAATAAATCTAAAGTATTAAATCCTGTAGTATACACAATGTGCTGTGCACTCCCTAGAACATGGGCAGCTCTGACATTATTTAAAATAAGGGCATATGGGTCACGGAGGTTGTTACGGTTTGGATATAGACTGTCCCTCAGAAACACTATTGCATTGGTGATGCAAAACTGTTCAGAAGTGAAATAATTGAATCCTAAGGCTTCTAATCTCATCAGTGGATAAGCCCATTGATAGATTAATAATTTGAATGCTTTTATTGGGGGTAAGGTAGGCAGGTAACGTGTGGCGGAGGAGGTAGGTCACTGGCAGCGTGGCCTTAGGGACTAGATGTATATGTCCCTCTTCCTCTCCCCTTGCGCTCTCTGCTTCCACCCTCCATCATGTGACCGCAGTCTGTCTCCTGTGTACCCTGCCCCTACCACCACCATTTTAGTTTCAGAGCCATCCCTATGGACTGAAGCCTCTGAAACTGTGAGGCCCAATACATTTTTCCTCCTCTAAGTTGTACTTGACAGGCATGTTGGTCACCCTGATAGGACAGCTGACTGTAACAGAGGTGTTCTTGGTTTCTTTTAGAAAGGCCAAAGCTTTGTTCTTCTTCCTGGTGTTGGCTCTGACTCTAGGTGAGCTTGAGCCTGTTCATCTATCCTGCAGGCACTGCCTTGGGGACTCGAGTGGGTATATCGGCTTCTCAAATTGTTGCCAGCCTATTTCCTAAGCCCTGCATTCATGGAGGACATTGGAGCCTTGCAATTCACTGATCTTACTGCCAGGAGCTGGGAACCTTTCCTTTCACATTTTGGGTGGATGGGTAAAGAGCTATGTGGTGGGTGTGGCTGAGTGGGCAAAAGAAGATGAAAAATTCAGCAGAGGCAGAGAAGATACACAGTCATTTGCTAAAGATAGGGGTATTGTGCAAGTGAGCAAAGTTTATTTTTAAAGGGCATCTCTTTATGACAATACAGGAAAAAATCTCTAAAATTTATTTGGAAAATGTGAGGCAGCTAAATTTACTTACAAAGTTAGTACATCCTCTAATACTTCAGCTAAGACTGGGCTTGGGCAGTGATCACAGTTAGTATGGAGAGGGAGAGAAAGGGAAAGAGGAAGACAGAAATCAAAGGTAGGGGGTATAGGATGACACAGGGAATAGGAGACAAGGTATGAGTTTGCTGGATGATCAATATTTTTAAAACTACTTTGAATGACTCACTATAACTCACCATCTCATATAACTCCTTCAACTTTCTTTAAAAAGCTGCTTTGATGACACTGTCAGTTAACTCTAATTAGGACCACAGATTTCAGATTCCAGAAGTTTAGGAAACTTATTTCTACCTATTTGAATGTCAACAACAAAACCTTCAAAGGAAAAGTAAATTATTCTGCATAAATATATTTACACAAATATGCATATGTTTTTATTCAATCCCTCGACCTAAAAAGCTAAAGAATATTCCAGACTTTAAATACCCTATTCAAACTGAACCTGGTGCATGGGTATAATTCCAGTACTTGGGAGGCTGAGACAGGAGGATTACAGGTTTGAGGCCAGCCTCAGAAACTGACCTGTTTCAAAATAAAAATAAAAATGACTGGGGTGTAGCTTAAAGGTAGAATGCCTCTGGGTTCAGGCCCCAATACCAAAAAATATATCATATTCAAATTCATAAAGGGGAAAGATCATGAACTATTATCTAGCAGTTCTTTATGTCTGAAACTCAGGGTACAGGCCACACAGTGGCAAGTAGTGGCAACATCTTCTTAAATCTAGTCCTCCATGGAGAGATTCTGTGGCAAGGTCTTCCTGAAGGGATTTCAGCAGCAAGGTCACATGATCAGATTTCTAGTTTAGATCCACCTTCTTATCAAAGGTGCTGGACATGATTAGATGGAGTTGATCATGACATTATAGAGGTAATTCACAGGGCTTTTGCAAGAATTGGTGATTCAACTTCAACCAAGGCAACACCAGTGAAGTAGGTTTGGATTTCGTGAACAAATGGAGATTGGGTGGAGAAAATAAAGTGGTGGAATGGTGGTGGGTGAGGAAGCAAAAGTGGGCCAGAATGCCCCAGGATAGCTGAGTATTATGGTTTTGATTTAAAATGTCCCTGTAGAACTCATGGAAACAAGACAGTCATGGTAGAGATAGGACTTGGTTGCTGAGGAGGGGTTCCTGGGGGTGTGGCCCCTGCTTCCCTTGTTCTCACTCTCTTGCTTGGGCCTCTGTAATGTGAGAGCAGAGCACACTGTGCTCTCTCCCTTTCTGCCTCCTGCTGCCATGCCCTGACCTCTGCAGACTTACCCCAACCTAACATGGACTGAAACCCTGAAATCTCCAGAATTTTGAGCAAATAAATCTTCCTTCCTCTAAGTTGTCGTCATCAGGTGTTTGGATTACAGTGGTGAGAATGCTGACTGAAGCCTTTGGCAAACTATACATTTAATCACCAAACTGGAAAAAAAAATGGATTCAAGACCAAAACCACAATTCTATGAGAATCCTATAAAAGGATTTATGGCCATTAATGAAAAAAGTCCATGTAGTATTATAAAAAAAAAATGTCAATATACCTGCAAGAAAACCTGATGAGGGAGAAAGGTGTCCTGGATACATAATAGGAAAACCTCTCAAGAACAAAGGGGCTAGGTCAGTTGCTACAGAGAAGTAAGATGGGAAAAAATCCCTTTCAGATATGACAGAAGTTCTTCTGTAACACAAGTTACTCTGGTAAGGATAAAAATGAATGAGAGTATTATAGTTAGATATAAAATGTCCCCTAAAGCATAAGAGGGACTCCAGATGAAAAAGGAGAAACCCTAGATGAGCAAAGAAGTTGACTTAACTGAGGGGGATGGACAGGGAGGGGGCACCCTAATGCACATGATGTACTTTCACAAATATATCAAAGTCAATCACTAAACTGAACCTGAGAAGGAGGGAGGGTGAGGGAGTGGGGTGGGAATTGGGGAAGGGGTTAAATGATAAATGTGTGCATATATGCCTTTATTAGCTTGTACCTAACAAAGATATATGATTACAATGCACCAATTAATAAAAAAAAGTCCCCTAAAGACTAATTTATTAAGTTTGTAGATGATGTAATTGAATTAGGAGGGTTGTAATCCCAGCAATGAATAAATCCATTGTAATGGGTTTATCTGGGTGTGTGTGGCTAGAGGTGGATCCTGGGGGTGCGGCATTGGAGATTATATAAATGGTTCCTTCTTCTCCTCCTCCCTCTCTTGCTTCTAGCCTCCGTGATGTGAAGAGCACAGCCCAGTGTGCTTTTCCTCTCTTAGCCTCCTGCCGCCAAGCCCTGAGATCTGTGGTCCCCGGCTTCACGTGAACTGAACCTCAAACCATAAGAAAATAAATCTTCTTTCCTCTAAGTTATGTGGTCAATCTTTTAGACTATAGCTGAAAATGTGCTGAGCAGAACAGGAAGTGAGGGCTCTAATTGGGGGAATGAAAGCGAGACAGCAAAATAAATCTGTTCTTTCAAGGAAAGAGGGGTACATCTTTGCACACTCTTTGTTGAAAATGAACTTTGTAAATTTAAGAGAGAATATTTTAAAATTTTATCAGCTGTATTTTTCAGCTGATAAGGAAAGACTAATAGAGGATTGAATAGATTCAAGACAAAGAGAGGGAAATGTGTTAACATAAACAATAGGCTGTGGGAGGAGAGGAGATGGGAGGCCAAGAGCCTAGGTATAAGAAAGAGTTTTGACTGAGATGAGGAATACTACCATGTCTAGCATAGAAAGGAATGCATTCTGTAGGGCTATAGATTTGCTTATAATCTGTGATGTTCACAATGCTGAGGGTATCCAGAGAAGCAAGGTGGGTGTTTGTAAACAGTGTGGGACAATTGGGAAGGGTGACATTGGGATGAAGGTAGAAGCTGGCCATGGTTGAGGCTGCCGAGGAGGGCTGAAGACCCAGGGGAGGCTGGAAACACTGGAACTCTTACTGGCCTCAGCCTGAATGGAGTTGTGAATTCCTAAGACAACATTTAACTGCCTCTTTAGGAGAACAGTGAAGGGAGGAATTTGGACTATTCATATTGGGTAAGAATCCCTCTGCATCAAGAAACTCTGAAGTTGGAACACCAGGGTTTGTTAAGCAAGCATTGTAAGCACTGTAAGCACTTATTCTTCATGAGAATGGAACATAGGTTTAAATACACAGACACAACCTTGGGTACAAGTTCATACACCAGAAGTAAGCATTGATGCAGTGCTTACAATGCCTTTACTCCATGTAAGCCCCTGTAGCCAAACTTCCACTTCTTTTTTATAAATAAGAGAGAAATCAGGTTCCCAAATCAAACCACCAAATAACTTTAGCAGAGGGTCTTGCTTTTCAATTTCATTGCACTTGCTAAAGTAAACAGATCCGTTTAAGGACGAGTTAGAGAAGTAGCTAAGGAGGTGGCCTGAGGGACAGGATCTGGAAAACTGATGACTCACACTTGGGTTGGTAAGTCTGAGAGCTCAGGAGTCTGGCTGTGAAGTCTCAGGGCAGTGATGTGTCTCTGTGTGTGCGTGTACATGCATGTAAAAGAGCCAGCAAGTAAATTTCTCTGAGACATATCCCTTTCATCGACTTAAGAGATTCTGCAGGAATCAATTAAGCCCTGCATGTTTTTCACCAGAGATGAAAATCTGGCAAGTAATACCTTCTAGGCTTCTTTAAGAAAAAAAAAAAACAAAAAACTCCAGAGCTAGGATTCCATTTGCTGTTTTTTATTCACAGTAAACTCTCCTTTTGCAGTAAACACCCTTTATTCTGGGTCTTGGGCATTATAAGCCAAAGAGAAAATTTTAAAAAATGTCTTGGTTGACAACATGGCCCTCATAAGCCGGAAAAAGGTGTCAGAAAAAAGGAATTCCTGCTCCTGAGTGTCCCCTAAGAATGTGGGGGCTGGTTCACTCTCCTGTGGTGGCTATTTGTTTTCTTGAAGGCAATCTCCTATAGAATTCTGGCAATATGACACATAACTAGGTTTCTTGAAGTGGTACTAAAATTTATAGATATTCTGCTTGTTCACAAGTGACCTATCTTTTTATTTGACTCTTTTGTTACCTGTCTTAAAATTTGGCAGCATTTCAATTTGAAAGATGAGAGGAATTTTCAAAGTGTTTCATACTTACAATTAAAGTCAAGAGTGTGAGGAGAAGTTTCAGATCTTCTAATCTAGTGGTTCTCCAGCATAGTGGCAGGATTCACTAAAAGAGCAAACCAAGGGTCGAAGAAAGAAAAGATAAACATAGTTGTACATAAATAAATATTTAAATGGTGCAAAAAAACCATAAACAAAATTTAAATATAAACTATAAACTCAGAAAAATATTTTCAACACATATGGCAGATAAAGGATTTATTCCTACAATGTAAAAAAAAAAAAAAAAACCTCTTAGAAACAGCTCAAAAGAAAAGTGGGCAAAAGATATGAATAAACTCTTTACAAATAGCAGATCCAAAGGCCAATAAACATGAAAAGATGCTCAACTTCATTGCAGATCAGAAAAATGGAAATCAAAGTAATAATAAAACATAGAATACACCAAACTGTCAAACATGAAAAAGTATGGGAACCAACTGGCTGGGATGTGGAGAAAGGAGTTCGCTCATATTGCTGGTGGATAGGAAAACAATCTGGAAATGTCTGTTAAGATTAAAAGCACACATATTCATGACTCAATAATCTCAGACTTAGGAATCTACTTCATAGAGACTTAAGCTTATATTAAAAAATATTAGCACAGCGATGTTAATTATAGTACTATGAGTCATGCCAAAAACTATGGTGAGGGCTCAAAATTAGGAGAATAAAAAAAATAACTTCAGGGATATTCATACCATAGGACATGTTCAATACATTACATAGAACGAATGAGATCAATACCAGTTGGTTTGGCAGCTTTCCGTACATTAAGTGGAAAAAAAGCAAGATGTTAGAAACCGTGCATAATATATTCTGATTTTGAAAAATAAAGACAAAACCATTATTTATACATGTGTTTATAATATTTACACTTTTGTATATGATTACATTAACATGGGAAAAGATAAGAGTGTTAGGTTGCTAATACTGATTACACGCATAGTGGGGAGAAATAAGTGCAAAAATAACCTCACAAATATTATTGTCGATGACAGTAAAAGCACTCCCCAGGGAGAATTTACTTACTTCAAGCTATTTACATGTAAAATATTTGTATAGTAATGTATGAAAGGTTGGCCACTGAATGTTGATTTTTGGTGACATTTCGGGTGATTTTTAACTTCCTTATATTTTTTCATATTTTCCACATTTTTTTATTTTTTTATTTTTACACTTATCAAAGGAGCTATGCATATTCCTGGGCTCTGAGTTAGCCCAATGAGGAAATATCTGAAGATGAGGCCTGGTTATACAACTTCTCCAGTGAGTTCTATTGTACCTTAAGATGGTCTGGTAGCAGATGATCCAACACCCAAATGTCTCTCAATAGCATCCATGAGAGATGGTCCTCCAGCCATGGGCTTGAATGCTTTTGGGGGGGAAATGCTCATTACACCTCAAAGCAGATCTTTCATACTTGGGTCAGGTCCCTGGATTGAACTATTTTTCTTTCTGACAATGAACCGAAATCTGTTTCTGTGGCCTCTGAAATGACACAAAATAAGATTCAGGTGTTTGTCAGCCCATGTTGTCTTACTCTTGTAATAACTATCTTTAGAGCGTGGAGACTTGAGTGCAAGAGAAAAATCAGATAAAGAGGTCAATAACAAGGGCAACCATATTATATCTCATCTAAGTTGATAATGAAATGGACTCTAGGAGGATAAAACCCTGGACCACCAGGTAACTGAGATATCTGGTCACCCTCTGACAAGTCAAATTTGCTCTGTATGAAATATAGAGGTATGCATACGCTCATGTGTGTAGCATGTTCTTTGATTCAACCAGTTGCATGCACGTGTCAACAACAACAACAAAAATCACACTGAAGAGTACAACAATCAAAGAAGGAGAGATTAGCCAGTGGCAATCTTTGAACATTAAATAAATTTGGTTGCAAGAATTTGCCCTGTTTGGTTGGCTCTTTATGTGGTTATTAGTTTCTAGGACATAACCACTTTAAAGAATATTTCCATTATTACCATCTTTTTATACTTGTGTGTATAACTTTCTATTTAAAGGTCAAGGAATATTTTTCCATCTTCTTTTTAACAACATACAAGTGTTAGCCTCGACCTTAGGCTTCTGTAACACAGGCTCCATTGTCAGTGATAATAAGTATAGGGCAGAGAACTGTGGGACGTAAACCACATGTTTATGGGCCTTTAAGCTTTATGAGTGTATTGGCAGCTCTGGAGGACCTTTGTGAGACCATGGGACACAAAGTAAGGATTATTTATGAAAAGACTCCACCAAAATGTAGGCCTTTGCACTCCTAAATACTTAACCAAGTCTTTGTTAATTAGGGTGAAAATGGCTTCCTCCGAGATCCAGCCATACTCTACTACAAAGATAGAGCCAAGTGATGGGTGGAAAGAAGGTTAGAGAAGATGTTTGGACCCCATGGGGGTATTGACATCACTGCTTGATTGTTTCCATTCTAAAACTTGGTCAGATTCTGAAAAACAGCCAGTCCCAGCAACAACCAAGGTTGTTGTTTACTCTTGCAAGAAGCTTCTGAACAGAGCAATTCCACTTCTTGCATTCTTTGGCTGTTCTTTTTATGGTATAAATTAATGGCCTTCTTGGTTTGGCCGAGAATGCTGAATTCCTCTTCTGAGAGTCACTTTTCCACAGTGAGACAGTCATCTTCAACACATCTTCACTCCTACATTGGCAAGAAATAAAGCAATAGAACATGAAAGTTCAGAGGCCTGGAGGAGAGTCAGGTCTGGAGCCTTAGCCCCATCACGAATGCAGAGGAGATGCGATAAATTGGCAAACTGGAAACCAGTGGAAGACACTCTTCCCTGAGAGGCGTGATGCCAGGGGCTGCTGTGACACTGTGGGTATCAGGCCTGCCAGGTTCTCTCCTTCTTCTTCATGTCCTGGAATGTCTTTAGTTTGGCTTTATGTGACCACCCATCTTGCATTCCACGAACTAGTCCCCAAAGTCAGTAATTGGACAGTCATGTTGTGTTATACTGATCTCTCCCATGTCAGCTCCACCCACTAATGTCATCTTCTCCCAACACTAGTCTTGTCCTGATATTAGCAGTTGGCTTTGGGACTTCAATAGTCCCACTCCATCACAACAGTCACAACTGAGATATCTTAGGAGAATTTAACATCAGGTATAACCAGCACTCCTGTATCAGACAAACAGCCAGTGTGCTAGTCTGTTCATTCTCTATGTGCCTTGCTGTGATCACGTCTGGGCATTTTCTCCACATTTGTGTGGTAGACCTTGACGAGGTCTGAGCATTGTTCTCTCTTGCTCATCAGTCCTTCTTCCTATCCTACCATTTCCCATGTATTACTTTCTTAATGTTAGTCAGATTTTTCTTTCGTGACCAGGAAACTAAACTCTGCCATGTTTCAGCTCAGATGTTTGACACAATTTGTTGTAGAAAATTGAATTACAAGAGAAAATGTAAGCTGAATTCTTGGGACATTTGGAATGATCTAACCAAGGACACAATTTTAGACTCCTTCAATATATATTTCAAAAGGTATCTCTATGTCCAGTGTTACTTCTACTTGACACCCAATAAACTTTCAGTGGGTGATGAAATACAAGCCAATTTTAACATGGGAGCAAATAAACAGAAGAATCAGTAATTTACTCTAAATCAAAATAGAAGTGAACTTTAAAAAATAAATTTTCTTTTTAAATATTTGTACCACTAATCTTTTCTGTTGCCTAAAAACACAGAGTTGACTCTCTTTGGTAAATCATTAGTCACTATAATAAATATTGTTTCCCTGTCTGACTGGAAACCAAATGAATTAGATTAAACATAAGCAGTCATGTCTCTGGGACATTCAACAATATGGTCAATGTGTCTAATACAACTTTAGTGTGGACAAAGAAGCTCTCTTTGCAAAGTTTATATACTGGATATCTCTGTCTTAAATTCTTAGAGTGTTTCTCTCTCCATTTACTATTGCTTTTAGCCATATCTATCCAAATTTCTAGCCATTCAATGAAAGATAGATCCTGCTACTTTGCCAGAAAGAAGAAGAAAAAAACACTATTAACTCATTTATTCATTTGCTCATTTATTTAAAAAAAAATCGAGCATTTACTAGCTTTCAGAATGTTAGTTGCTAGAGATATACAAACACAAGACATGATTCTTTCCCTGAGAAATTGACCATAGTTCAATCTGTTGATATTCTCAAATTGTCTTTTATGAATCCAATCAGGGAAAGGACTGCTTCTTTACTTCAATCCCCATTTACCTCTATTAAGAGGAGGTCTGGCTTCGAACCCAGTTCACAAAAGATCAACATGGGAGAAGTACATCTTCATGGTGATAAGCCAAGTTTAAGAGTAAAGAAAATGTGGTGGGGAGACACATGCTTTCTGAATTCAAGGCTTCTCAGCCCTTTTGCTCTCTCACTTTCTATGTGAATATTTCAAATTGTTCTGATAGATAGCCTTTACCATGTTACCCAAACTAAAATCTACCAAGGTCTTCGCCAGCTTCTGTTCCATCCATCTTTTTTTACATTGGATTGTATTTTACTTATCTTTCTTTATTGCTGTGACCAAAATACCTGATAAGAACAACTTAGAGGAGTAAAGGTTTATTTGAAATCAGGGTTCAGAGGTTTAGTCAAGGGTTGGCCATAAACATGACAGCAGGAACACGACAGTAAGGCATGGGAGAGGAAAGCTGAGCTCAACTGATGGCAGCCAGAGCAGAAAGTGATAGGGTCAGGGACAAATGGCCCTCAAGGTCATGCCCCCAGTGACCCACCTCTGCACCTTGCTGAACTGGGGACCATGCTTTCCACAGATAAGTTTTTGAAGGCAAGTCTTGTTTGGTTAAGGTCAATATAATCTATCTGAATGTTACCAATAATCTCCATTCTGTCCATACATCCCACTGTTCTTCTCAATTGGATTATTTCTATTGGTAGTAAACATGCTCAGAATTTCCCCTACTAATTAATTAATTCTTCTTTAGCTATACTTGTGGGTTATATTTTGTCACTTCCTCCTTATTCTTAAACTCATCTAATCTGGCTTTAGCCCCATCCAGTTAGATAGCTCTTGCTAAGGACATCTGTGGCATCCATGTTCCTAATTCTGATAAATTTTAATATGTAATTTTTCCATAAATTCCAATATAATTGCTTCAATTTACTTATTTTTAAAAAATATTATCTCACAGCAATTCCTATGTCTAGCTTAAAATGTCAAGTTGTCTTACAAAGTAGCTTTAGATGTTCTAAGGCACAAATCCAGTGCTTTTCAGCTTCTGCTGGGGTTTCTGGCAAGCCTGGCTTCAATTTGCTTCCTGATCCTTTGTGTGTGACCTGTTTTTTCTTTTCTCCTTTCTTCTACTCTGCTGCCTCTTGCCCATCTCTAGAAGCCCTTAAGATCCTCTCTGAATTCCTGGTGCTTTTTATTTTCCCAGATCTTCATGTATTTTCATTCATTTTTTTTATTATTTTCAAGTCCATTAATTTTAGAAATGCACATTTTGTTTCTAGTATTTTTCTTATTTCTTTGACAATTTTATTCTTTCTTTTTTCTATCTTATTTCTTTCTGCAACCCCTCATACTAAAGTGATGTAGCTAGACTCTCTATTGTTTTCTTTTTTCTTCTAGTTTCTAACTTTTTTCTCATTTCTCAAAGATTTTTTAAATTTTATTTTCCATACTTCTTTTTAATATTCTTTAATGACTGCCTTAGCACTTTTAAGTTTCAAGAACTCTTTCTTCTGAATAAATTTCATTTTTATTTTATAGGCAATATATTGTATGATATCGACTGGTTTCTTTTGAAGCATTTTTTTTTGTTTTTTGTAACCTATCGAATTCCATTCCTTTGGCCTACTGATATCTCATAAAGCTCTATGTGCTTTTTCTCTATAAGCACAGCCAATCACCTGGTCCATGTCACCATCTCTGTTCACCTGAAGCCATAGTATCATTATCAGTTCCTCTCTATAGAGTCTATTCAGGCAATAACAACATGTCATAGAGTGGCTTATAAACAAAGGAAAATTATTTCTCACAATTCTGCAGGCTGGGAAATCGAATACCAAGATATTAGTAGATTCAGTGTTTGATAAGTGCCCACTTACTGGTTTATAAATGGCCATCCTAGTCCTACATGGTGAAAAAGGGAAGGGAGCTCTCTGGGGTCTATTTTTTAAGGGCACTAATTCCATTATGAGGGTTCTACCCTTGACCTAATCTCCCCTAAAAGCCCCACCTGCAAATATCATCACATTAGAGAATAGGTTTCAACATATGGATTTTGAGAGAAACACAAGCATTTCCTCTACCACGATCTCATTTTCAGTGCATCTCATTATCCCATTGACCCTTCATCTGCAGACAGTATTCTTTTCCCAATGCAAATATCATATCTCATCTTCTTGCTTCAAATCCTTAGTTTCTCTTATAAGGCCTTGAAATGCTTCTTTTCTTAAACCACTGTCATCGACATCTAGTCCTTCTGTGATATGTAGTCATATATACAAATATAGTTTCTAGATTTTCCATTCTTTCTCTTCCATGTAAGTTTTTTTCCCCCAAATGCCCCTCTCTTTCAGGAAAGTTCTTCTCACAAATGTATGACATAAATACTTTATCATACTATTAAACTTTACTAGTTTTTTAGATTTCAACTCTTTATCCTTCCATGGAACAATTTCTTAATTTTTCACTCTAAACGAGGTTGCTTTATTATTCACCTTCAGAGGACCATACCGTTTCTCTTGGATATATTCTTCAGTACTTGATTCTGTATTAATTAATGTGTTACTTTCCCTTCAGTAGATGTAAAGTCCTTGAAGACAAAGTCTGTTTTAGTTTGTTATTATATCCTCACAATGAATGATGACTGTCATGGATTCTCTGCTCAATAAATTCTATTGTCTTTTTTTTTTTTTTAATAACAGAAACTCTTTTTGAGGAGGTAATGGGCCCAGATAAAATACAGCTTTCCAGAGTTCATTGCAGGTAGCATTTCCACATAACATACATTTAGCTAGTGATATGTAGGTTAAAGTCTGATTGGGGTCTCAGGAAAGTTATTGCTTTCTTGAAAGAGGTCACCCAATTCATTATTTTCTTCATATTTCCAGGAGTGCAGACATGCATATGGGTATCAAGCAATTATTATGCAAAAACAGATCTATAAGCATGAAGATGAAAAATGCATGCTAATAATTGGGGGGGGGCTTCAGAGTGATGGAGAGAGCTGGGGTCCCTGATAACACTATGGTGCCACTGCACCAGCCCTGGAAGTCTAACCTCTCTTTACAGTGCTAAGAAAATAGCAACTATATGTTCATACTGCTTTTTTCAAGTTTTTAGGTTGTGGAGCTCAGTTCAATCTCAAACAGAGAGCAGTTTAATCCTATTCTGTCAGAACTCATCTTTAAGTTAATTCATAAAGACTTTTGTGTATATTCAACCCTATACTTCTTTGAAAAAAATTAAAGAGCAGGGACCTGAATTGTGAGAGAGTTAGCCAAAGACTAAGAGTAAATTTTGGTGGAAAACAGGATGACTTGGCTACAGGATAACCACTGGCCTCTCTGCCGTGTGACCTTTGTTGCTGAAGCTATGGTTGTGCCTGATGGTTTGAAGTAACCCTGAATGAGCCCATGACTTCCATCAGAAGTAATCACTCACACTCATTTTCTCCAGTTATTGAGTGCTAACTGTGTGACAGATATTCAACTAGTCACAGTTGTCCTTGTGGATATAAGATCTCTGCCTATCTGATGTTTGCAGCTATCTTTAGCTGTCCGCATTAAATTAGTTAGTCTCCTGGCAGGGAAGCTGACAGTATTAAAACTTTATTTAAATGAGATCTGTGTTTTTTTTTTTTTTTTGCACAGCATTTCCATCAAAGAAATACCCCAAAAGAGTACCCCTCACAGGGCCCTCCATGTTAGACAGGATAGACTTACTCTCCAATGAATCAACAACTCCAGATCTCAATGCTCAATCCAATAAAATGTTTAATTTTTGCTCCTATCACAATCCAGTAGTGTGTCCACAGAGTGGCTTCCGACATGGCCGCTGAAGGAACTCCCATTGCATGATGTCATGATACCAAGGGCATCCAGAAGCTTCCACTGGATTAGCTTTAGTGAAGCCAGGTTGTGAATGTCCTCCTAGGAGGCTTGGATGTGTTTTGCCTCACTACTGCCTATATTCCATTAAACACAATTAGCTCATAGTGGCCCCAGTAAGCGGGGGGGTGGGGGGGTTGGGGTGGTGGCTGAGGAATGAAGCCCACCTGCGACATCAGGAAGAAAGTGAGACAATACGGGAAACACATAGCATTGTCTTTGCCAAGTTCTCAAAACACAATTGGAAATATTTGTCTCTGTGTCTTACATTATTTTCTCAGCACACAGTGTCTTTAGCCTTGACTTCTAGTTAAATATACCTGTTTTTCCAGAAATAACTGAAAGACCACTTTCACCAGGCACTTAACCCACCAGCTTCAAGGAAGCTAAGGCTCCAGTCTGTTTTAAAGATGTGTGTAATCAGGTAGAGAAAAACAGGTGCACATGAAAGAGTTTAAATAATAATTTAAGGTAACATATGCTTATGAATACAAACGAATGGCACAGATCACAGTTTACGCAGCGATTCTCACATCTCCATCATCCACTTTCTTGGTTTTAAATGACATGTCTTTGGGTATTTATTTATTAAACATTTACTTTAGGATCTTCCCCTAGTAGATCATAGGATGGTGAATATTGTGATAATCAAATCTAGTGCATTTAACAACGTATTCCTAACATATAACACAGAAGCAGAGCTCAGTTCATATTTATGGAGGAATTGAATGAATGCTTTCATCAATTGGTGGAAAATATGTTCAAAAAAGAGAAGTAATAAGAGGAAGAAAAAAAAAAGAATAGGACTTTGGCATAAAGAACAGCATGGTTTGGGTAGACAAAAATTAGAATGTTTAGCTCTTCAGAACTTTAAGACTTGATTTTTACATGTTTAAGTCGGTGATTTTAAGCAGGTTCTTAAAAATGTCAAATTTTAATTAATGAATGAATTTTCACTGAAGAGGACACTTATGCATAACTAGAATAGCATATATTTAAATGTGAGTATAATTTTTAATAGTTATTTCTAGTAGTTTGAGGAGATATTGTGTATGACATTCTAAGAAATACTATTAGTGTACAAAGGTAAATTGAAGCATAGTGTTTCTATTGAATATCTCTTTTCCTCCACCTTCCCTTTTCTTACTCTTTCTCCTTAAAGAAAACCTGGCTGTTTGATTCACTGATTCATCTTATTCCAAGAATTTCCACATTTCAACTTGCTTCAAATATCTTTTTGAGACAATATTGTACACAGTATCATGGGAAACAGCTATGAGTTTATAAAGATGAATAAGGCATAGAATCTTACTCAAAGTTCTGTGTGTGTCTGCCTGTGTGTCTCTTCTTCTGACTCTACTTCTGTCTTCCTGGCTGTTTCTCTTATATATTATTTCTTTGGTCATAGGCATTTTAAACTAATCCTCTGCTGTGTGTCATAAACTATGGGGGATATTAAAAGAAATTACATAGTCCAGCCAGGCATAGTGGCACATGCCTGTAATCCTAGTACTTGGGAGACTGAAACAGGAAGATCACAGGTTCATAGCCAGCCTCAGCAACTTAGCAAGGCCCTCCCATACCTTAGAGAGACTTTGTTTCAAAATAAATAAAATAGGTCTGGGGATGTAGTTCAGAGGAAGAATGCCTCTTCGTTCAATTACCAGTGTTGAAGAAGAAGAAGAAAGAAGAAGAAGAAGAAGAAGAAGAAGAAGAAGAAGAAGAA
>PVLC010002406.1:26457-115570 GCA_004027655.1 Graphiurus murinus | reverse complement strand
TCTCAGATAGGTGGGCTTCAGGTGGGGGGCAGGTCACAGAAAAGTTGGCTCCTCCTCTTTGCAGGTGTGGGCTGGGCTCTTCCGGAGTTTGGCCTAACACTCTCCAGATTTTTTAAAAGGCTGTATTAAAACTATATTTTTATGAATTCTCCCGATACCTCCTTCTACCTAACATTTTACTTCCTAAGCTACCTCATCAGTCTCTCTTCAAACACCATTGAGAGCAAGAGTCATCGTATGTTAACAGAATTTGAAGAAAAGAGTAATAATGTATATTGAAAGAGGGGGGAATTGTGAGAAAATAATTGTATCTTTTCTGTCAAAGGAGTAGTTTGATTTTAACCGCCATCTTGTAATTTGCCACCTTGTAATACCTGGATTCCTTCACCAAATTAGCATCTCAAGAGATTGTAGGGGCTGACCCTCCCCCAACTTCCCCTGTAGCTAACCGGAAGAATGTGAAGCTGTAACTCCCACCAATAGGACTTCAGCGCAGGAGGGGCTTTGCATTAGGGATATAAAACCCAGCAGGTCCTTCTTCAGGTGTGCTCTCTCTTGTATATGTGGGGGCACCCTTTTTTGCAAAAAAGTAAAATTGCATTGCCAAGCAATTTTTGAACACGTGCCTTTTTCTTAATGTTATAAAAAGTTATTTCTAACAGTGGCCCTAATTGTTTCTAAAATGTTTTTATAAACCGTGTAATCCCAGTACTTGGGAGGCTGAGACCGTAGGATCCGGGTTTGCCAGCCAGCCTCAGCTACTTAGTGAGGCTCTCTGCAACTTAGTGAGACCCTGTTTCAAAAGTAAAGAATAAAAAAATAGGGCTGGCGGTGTACCTTGGAGGTAGAATTTCCCTGGGTTCCATCCCTAGTACTGAAAAATAAATAAACAAAATAAAAATAAAAAATAAACAAACAAAAATAAAAATAAAATAAATTTTATAGTGTCTTTTAAAGGCCAGGATCTATTTTAACACTAAATCATTCCAGATTATTAAAAGCAAGTTTAAAATCCATTTAATGATTTTGATCCGCAAATCTGACAAGGTACAAAAACACAAAGAAGAATATAATACATATAAATGTTAAAATACTAAAGTAGAATGTTAGCAAACAGATTTCTGTGTATTAGAGGTCTGATTCGTCGCTGAGGATATCTGGACCCTCGGTATCTCTTTTCCCCAGACCCTACCCACCCCACATCTAGTGCTCCCAAATCAACCAGGCTCCTTCCATCTCCGTCACAGCGACTGGTCCCGCGGCTCCAGCCAACCCGCGTCCCGTAACCCCGGCCGCCGAGGCGCCCTAGCTGGCAAGTTCAGGGTCAGTCCTCCGGCGGACGATCCGCAAACGCTACAAATCAGGGTTTTCTAGGAGCCGGGAGAGCCCGCCGGCTACACTTTTACCAGCACGCCGCCACCAGCCTGCCTTCTTTCTTGGACCATTTCTCTTTGATCCTTTCTAGTGCAAACACCGCGCCATTAATGTGTTTCAGGCGCAGCCGTGGCCCAGCGGTGAAGTGTGTGCCGGACATGTGCAAGGAGCAACCTGGGTGCAACCACCAACACCGAAAAAAACCAGGTTTGAGGCGGGCCGGAAGACGCCCCCACCACCCCGCAGGCGCAGACCGAGGTGGGCGGGGCCCGGATCTCGGCCCCGCCCCACATCCTGGCCCCGCCCCTCTCGCGCTGCTACCTTTCACCGACCCCGCACTGTTCCCCGCGGTCTGTGGCGCTTCCAGCGGAGCCATGGCTAGTGAGTGTCCGGGCCGCGCAGGCGTGGGGCGGCCGCACAGCCCCGGCCCCGCCGCCTCTGCGGGTCGCAGGTGTCCCCGGGCTCGGCGAGGAGGGCCAGGGCGGCGGGCGGGAGGACGCGGTGGAGCGCGCCTGGGGATTCCGGGCTTCCGGGAGGGCCGGCTCCCTGCCCTTTTTCTTTTTTTTTTTTTTTGTGATCCTCGGGATGAACCAACCCAGGGTCATTCTGCCTCTACCTGCGCCTGTTTTAGATTTGTTTGCATCCAGATTCTGAAACTGTTCAACAAGTTGCAGTCAAGAGTTTAATTTAGCTTTTCTCGATATATTCAGGATAAGCCAAGGAATGAGACATGTGAGTTTTAGGGATATGAGCCAAACAGGACTTCATCAGAGGCCAGGTTTTTGTCACTGTATATAATCGGATCCATTAGATTGCCAGTAGTTGTGACAGTCAAAAATATTTCCAAATCCCAGCATTCCGGAGGCTGAGACCGGAGGATCCGGGTTCGTGGCCAGCCTCAGCTACCTAGTGAGGCACTCCGCAACTTAGTGAGACTCGGTTTCAAAATAAAGAATAAAAAATAGGGCTGAGGGTATAGCTCGGAGGTAGAATGCCCCTGAGTTCAATCCCCAATACCGCAAAAGAAAAGAAAAAAAAAAAAAAATATATATATATATTTCCAGACAGTGCCAGGTGACCTCTGTTTGAGAAGTATGGCTCTGTCTGACTTTAGTAACTAGATCTTCTGACAACTCTTTTGTTTGTCTTTGTCCTCAGCTTTCCGATTAGCCCTTATCCAGCTTCGAGTTTCTTCCATCAAATCAGAAAACATCATTAGAGCTTGTCACTTTGTTCGGGAGGCAGCAAAGCAAGGAGCCCAAATAGTTTCTCTGCCGGTAAGTATTAATTGGAGCTGGAGACCTAGCGGAGTAGTGTTTGCTAGCCCCAGCAATTTTTTTTAAGCCCCAGTATCATTACATGATTGTATTAGCTTTGTCAATCAGAAAGACTTTAGTAAGGGTTTTCGTCATAGGACTTACCAACATAGTTACTGGTCTTACCTTTAGAATTATCTACCCTGTTTGGACAGTATAATTCTAGTATATTGAGGGACTTACCTTAAGAGAAAATACTCAGTGCTTGGATACTTTGTTCTGTATATAATTCTTTGTAGGACCAGAACATGTTGGTGTTAAGAACCAAATCTCTAATACTTTCTAAAAACCAATGAAAAATCATTTAGAGACATTTAAAACTGGCTTCTTAAAGCCAACAGGACTTTGCATCTCTCTTAAGGTTGCGCCACATTTGTTTGTCAACAAATAAAGAGTTAGCCCCAGACAGAGGTCCCAATATGCCAGGACATGCATCTTCTGGCATGTTCTTCAGAGAACTATGGGGATCAGTGTTTTGGACTATTCCATATAACTTTGCTCTTCTCCAGCTATGAGGAGGAGGAAGCTCTTGGCAAATTCTAGATTAGTTGGAGAATTTTCAGGGCCACCTTGTCCTTTAGTCAGGTTCAGCCTGTCCCAAATGTGGCCAAGGAGCAGAAATCTTTGTGTGTGTGTGCATGGGGGGAGGGTAGAGGGAATTGAACCCAGGGGCATTCTACCTCCAAGCTACACCCTAGGTCTCCCACCCCCTTTCTTTTTTTTTTTGGAACAAGGTCTCTACATTGCTGAGACTGTCCCTAAAATTTCAGTCTTCCTGTCTCAGCCTCCTAAGTACTGGGATTATAGGTGTGGGCTGAGCAGAAATCTTTAACAAGGGAGTTTGGGATGTGTGTGTGTGTGTGTGTGTGTGTGTGTGTGTGTGTGTGTGTGTGTGCGCGCGTGCGCGCGCACGTGCATTGCTGGGAATCAGACCCATGCTAGGCAGGTGCTCTGCCACTGAGCTATACCCCAAACCTTTGGAATCTTCCAGTTAATCTAGTCTTCTTTATGGTCCCACTCATGGGGTTCACATGTACTTGTTACCTAATAATGGTCTCTTGTTGGTTTGTATTTGCTGAGGGTAAGAGTATAAAGCCCAGGGGTGAAAGCACATGAAGTCTTTGTGTGCTCTCTTCACTGACTCTCTGACATGCTTTTTGTACAAGCTGGTTTTGGTTTTGGGTTTCCTAGCACAGTGCCTACCTAGTACATAAGCAGTGTCATTAAATGCAACATAAATGAATTAGAGATGATATCTAGTAACTTTTGCCTGTTGTTTCCTGAATGTCAGAGAGCTATTGAAGACACATACCCCCGGTGAAAGAAAGACTTTGTAGGATCAGGATAATAGTGCCAAAAAGGTATATTTAGAAAGAGTTCATAGCCCGCTTGTAATTCCATTACTTGGGAGGCTGAGACAGGAGAATCTCGGGTTCTTGGCCAGCCTCAGTTACTTAGGCCCTCCACAACATAGTGAAACTCTTTCAAAATAAAGAATACAAAATAGAGCTGGGGGTGTAGCTTGGAGGTAGAATGCCCCTGGGTTTAATCCCCAGTACCCCCTCCCCCCAAAAAATTCATTTACAGAGGAGGAAATGTCTTACTCTATGGCTTTTGAAGCTTTTGTGTTTTGTTTTGTTTTTTCCACACACAGGTTTTATTGCTTTGCCTAGTTAGTAATATAACTTTGAATTTAAAAACTCATTTCAGTACCCAAAGTTCCAAGTGTAAGCCTAATTCGTAGTGGGGCCTAGGTACTCAAGATTGAGAACTCCTTGTTCTGCAGACTCAAGGCAGAGGCTGGTGTAACCTTCTGCCAGGGTGACCAGGTTCTGGCAGAGCTTACAAGACTTGCCTCCTCTGCTCCCCCTGGGTAGTTGACTGGTATGCCTTTGGTCAAGGCCCTTTGTCCCTGGGGCTTCTCCTCCCTTTCAAGTGAGGAGAGAGCTGGAAGAAACAGCTTTGTCTTCTTTCAGCAGAACTTTAAAATGGGTTGGATGTTTGGTGGGTTTCCCCCTCCCTTTTCTTTCTGCCAATATTATTCTAGGAATGCTTTAATTGTCCATATGGCACGAAATATTTTCCTGAATATGCAGAGAAAATTCCTGGAGAATCCACAAAGAAGCTTTCTGAAGTAGCAAAGGAATGCAGCATCTATCTCATTGGAGGTAACTTCCTTCTACATGGCTTAATGTCCTGAACATTAAAAACATTTAAACGACTGTGGTTATATTTAAACTGTGGAACACAATTCAGCCTTTGAAAAAAACAAGTTCGGAATGATTATGAATATGGTATTCCCTTTGAGATTAATCTTTCACAAAAAACAACTCGTATATGTAATTAGGTATGTGAAGGCATAGTAAACATTGTAGGAATACACATGCTGTTACTGATGATTTTCCTGGAGAAGAAGTGGGACAACAAGGGAAGGTAGAAAGTGGAAAGAAGTCATAGCCATGTCTTTTATTGTATTAACATAGGATTGAGAAAAAATTTTTCATAGAGGCCACATATACATAACAGTAGTTTTATTTTTGTGATTTTGAAGTAAATTTTGAAATGCTCAGTTTACTAAAATAAAAAATAAGCACAGGAAAACTATTCTAAACAAAGTTATCTCTGTATTATGATATATTGACGGTTAGAAATCAGTAAAAGGTGGCAAATCAAGAAGTATAGAGGTAGAACTACAGGCCTGTGATTTAACATTCTCATCTTGAGGCCTTTTTGGATAAAGTTTGCTGCAGGACCTTGTGAATTTAAGTTGAGTACCAAGAATTTCTGCTTTTGCTCTGTTACTTATTGAATGTTGTGCAAGGTCACGGCTGAATTTCAGGAACAGTTTTGTTGTTTTTCAAACCTGTCTTTGGCATCTGACCTGATTTCATCTACACTTTGGAGTTTATTTCCAAAACAACATATTTAAGAAGGGGAAAAATGATTATACAATGTTTAGAAGAGAGTAAAATTTGTCATTGGACCCAGGTGACAATTTATGCAGTTATCACAAAGTAATTGCTTTATTCTTTTTATTCTTACTGTGTTGTGAACCTGTATGTTTCCTCTCTCAATGAAAGGCTCCATCCCCGAAGAGGATTCTGGGAAATTATATAACACCTGTGCCGTGTTTGGGCCTGATGGAAATTTGCTGGTAAAACACAGAAAGGTAAGTAGGGAACGTGCAAGTCTCGTTGCCTCTTAATTTTCTGTGAAGTTGCCTAATCCCTCTTACCATGTACGCATTATGTGTTTGACTGATTGGCACCAGTGGCTGTTCTTGGCCACTTGCCTTTTTATATAATGCAAATGACTCAGCCTGTCAGTTTCTGCAAAGGAACAACCTATAGGAATTTCTTTTAGGATTTCATTGGATATATAGAGATTGATTTGAGGAGTTGACTTCTTTGCATATTAAATGCATATATATTTAGGATTGTTACATCTTCCTGATGAACTGCTCTGTTTATCGTGGTGTCTCTTTTTTCTTATTGCTTTGTCTTAGAGTTTTATCTTTGCTAATCCTATAGTCAATCCAAGCTTGCTTGATATGCATACATGTTTAATCTTTTATTAAAGACTTATACATGTTTATCTCTTATTAGACAAATATGTATGTGTTTTTGTATTTTAAATGGTTCTCTTGTAGACAGCATACAGTTGGATCTTACTTTTTTATTCCTTTTGACAGTTTTTGCCTATGTGTGTGTGTGTGTGATTTACTGGGGATTGAACCCAGGGGCATTCTACCTCTGAGTCATACCTCCGGCCCTATTTTATTTTTTATTTTGAAACAAGTTCTAAGTGGCTGAGGGTCTCATTAAGTTGCTGAGGTTGGATTTGAATTTGTAATCTTCCTGTGCCAGCTTCCCAAATACTGGGTTTATAGGCATGCACCACCCTGCTTGGCTAGTTTCTGCCTTTTAACAAGTGGTTTATCAGCCCAGTGTGGTGGTGCACGCTTGTAATCCCAGCATTTGGGAGGCTGAGACCGGAGGTTCCAGGTTCGCGGCCAGCCTCATCTACCTAGTGAGGCACTCCGCAACTTAGTGAGACCCTGTTTCAAAATAAATAATAATAATAATAATAAAATATAGGGCTGGGGGTATAGCTCGGAGGTAGAATGCCCCTGAGTTCAATCCCTAGTACCGCAAAAAAAAAAAAGAAAAAAAAGCAAGTGGTTTATCCATTTATATTTATATTTATTTTATTTTTTGCAGTACTGGTGATTGAACCCAGGGGCATTCTATTTCTGAGCTACACTCCCACTCCTATTTTTTTTTTTTATTCTTTATTATGAAACAGGGTCTCACTAAGTTGCGGAGGGCCTCACTAAGTAGCTGAGTCTGGCCACAAACCTATGATCCTCCTGTCTCAGCCTCCCAAGTACTGGGATTACAAGTGTGCACCATAACGCCTGGCAATCCATTTATATTTAATATGATTATTGATACAGTTAGATTTAGGTGTACAGATATTTTTTTCCTTTTCCTCTTTTCTGCATTCTTCTGGGTTAATTGGATTTTTTAGAAAATTTTACTTTATCTATTGACTTTTTATACCTCTTTGCTTTTTTAATTTATTTTTTGGATACTGGAGATTGAACTCAGAGCCTAGCATATGCTAGGCAAGCGCTATACCAATTACATATTGGATTATATGTTATAGAGATTCTGGATTCTATTATAGTCCCCCCAAAAGTTTTCAGTGTTTTTGTTGTAGCAGGTAGTTAACTTAGCTGTATTGAAACACCCAATTTTTATTTCCTTTGTGAGGTGAGCAGGAACTTTAGCTATGTTTCCTTCTAACATTATTAGGCCTTAGCTGGTTGCTTGGAGTCTGCATGACCTGTTTAATTCAGTGGTCATCCAAAGATTTGAACAGATTTCATATGTAGAGTTTAGAGTCCTGCCTCCTTAGCCTTCATTTTTTAGGTTCTTTAAGAATTGTGGGGGACTAGGGGGTTAAGGTCGCTCTTGAGAGAGACGTCTGTGTCCGAAGAGAAAATGAGTTTAGCTTTGAGAAGTGAGATTATAGTAGACAAAACAAAGAGAAAAAAAAAGAAGAGAACTCTCTGAGGAACAAAAACAAGAAATCAAGATGCTTTTGAGCTATTTGATACAGACAAAGATGAAGCAATAGATTATCATGAATTAAAGGTGGCAATGAGAGCCTTGGGGTTTGATGTAAAACAAGCTGATGTATTGAAGATTCTTAAAGATTATGACAGAGAAGCCACGGGGAAAATCACCTTTGAAGATTTTAATGAAGTTGTGACAGACTGGATATTGGAAAGAGATCCACATGAGGAAATACTGAAAGCATTTAAACTATTTGATGATGATAATTCAGGTAAAATAAGCTTGAGGAATTTGCAACGTGTTGCCAGAGAATTGGGTGAAAATATGAGTGATGAAGAACTTCGGGCTATGATAGAAGAATTTGATAAAGATGGTGATGGAGAAATAAATTAAGAGTTCATTGCTATTATGATTGGTGACATTTAAAGAATTACAAGGATAAATACCAAGAATTTTGCAGTTACCATCTTATATTCTATTTTTTTGTGCCTGGAGCCATATTAAAAAAGAAAGAAAGCAACTTAGTTCTTTTTCCAGAAGGACCAAAATTAATCACCTTTTGTGTTTGTATTTTATTACTGTTAAATTTCTTTGTATGAATAGTGTTAGTACTCAAATAGTTTAGCTTTGTACTTATAATATAGCTTTTATATAAAGTTTTATAAAATCAAATCATGTGATACACATTCTTTGGAGATTCTTTAATTTAACATTAGTCACTTTTATTTTGTTGCACACATTTTTCAAACTCATTAATAAAACATTTATTTTATTAATATTTTTTTAAAAAAGTATTATTGTGGGTAACTTTCACTACCACTCATAATAGCAACCAGGGCCTTATTTAAGGCTGCAAGCTGTAAACAAATAGGAAACACCCAGTTCTATTCCCTTCAACCAGGTGTTGGCTTCCCTTTAGGCTTTGCCTGCTTTTGGTCGTTCTTCAATGCTTTAAGTCGTTGTGCCTTCTATTTTTGTCCAGAATTTGTAGTTAAGCATGAGATTGCTGGATTGATTGGAACCACTCCCGTCATTGCAGTAAGAGCCAACATTGGGCTATTCACTTTTTTTTTTTCTTCTTGTGGTACTGAGGACTGAATTCAGGGGCATTCAACCTCTGAGCTGCACCCCCAGCCCTTTATATTTTTTGTTTTGAAATAAGATCTTGCTAGGTTGCTGAGAGTCTCACTAAGTTGCTGAAGCTGTCCTCGAACCTGCAATCCTCTTGTCTCAGCCTTCCAAGTACTGGGATTACAGATGTGTGTCACCACACCCTGCTACATTTATTTTTTATTGGTACTTTTTGATGGATTTTCATTGTCTGTTTCTTGCTAGTATATAGAAATACAAGTAGTTTTTAAAATAGCAATATTTTAGCCGGGCGTGGTGGCGCACGCTTGTAATCCCAGCATTCGGGAGGCTGAGACCGGAGGATCCGGGTTCGCGGCCAGCCTCAGCTACCTAGTGAGGCACTCCGCAACTTAGTGAGACTCGGTTTCAAAATAAAGAAAAAAAAAAAAAAAAATAGGGCTGGGGGTATAGCTCGGAGGTAGAATGCCCCTGGGTTCAATCCCCAGTACCGCAAAAAAAAAACAAAAAACAAAAATAAAATAGCAATATTTTATATAGCAACCTTTTTAAATTTACCCTTTAATTCTAATAATTTATTTGTAGATTTTTTGAGTACCAATTATTAGTGAGAATAATGAAATTTTATTCTTCTCAAACTTAAACTTTCTACTCCTTTCTTTTTTTGCAGTACTGGGGGTTGAACCCAGGGGCATTCTACCTCCAAGCTATACCCTTAGTCCTATTTTTTATTCTTTATTTTGAAACAGGGTCTCAATAAGTTGTGGAGGGCCTCACTTAAGTAGTTGAGGTTGGCCGTGAACCTGTGATCCTCCAGTTTCAGCCTCCCAAGTACTGGAATTACAAGTAGGCGCCATCACAACTGGCTTCTACTCCTTTCTTGTGCCTTATTGCTTTATGTAGGATAATGTTGAAGAACAGGTGTCTTTGTCTTATTTCTAGTCTCAGAGGGAAGGTGTTCAAGATTTTACCCTTAAATATGATGTTTTTTAGGAGTTTTGCGGATACTCTTATCAAATTTCAAAAGTTACTTTCCTAGAAGAGTTTTTTTTCTGTTTTGTTGTTTATTTATTTTGGTACTGGATATTGAGCCCTGGGGGACTCTACCTCTGTACACCTCTAGACCTTTTTATTTTTTATTTTGAAATAAGTTCTTGCTAAGTTGCTCAGACTGGTCTCAGTAGTCCTATGTAAGCCTCCCAAGTACTGGTATTACAGTTGTGTGCCACCTGGCCTATTTGATTTTTTTTTTTTTGCGGTACTGGGGATTGAACTCAGGGGCATTCTACCTCCGAGCTACACCCCCAGCCCTATTTTTTTATTCTTTATTTTGAAACCGAGTCTCACTAAGTTGCGGAGTGCCTCACTAGGTAGCTGAGGCTGGCCGCGAACCTGGATCCTCCGGTCTCAGCCTCTCGAATGCTGGGATTACAAGCGTGCGCCACCACGCCCGGCTCCTATTTGATTTTTTTAAAATCACGAATGGTTGTAGAAGTATACAAATATGTGTTGAGGGTGGTAGCTCACCCTCACTTGAGAGGCTGAGACAGGAGGATTGCAGGTTCGAGGACAGCCTCAGCAAGTAGTAAAACTCTCATCAGCCTAGTGAGACCCTGTTTTAAAATAAAAATAAAATAGGGCTGGGAGTATGGTTCGGAGGTAGAATGCCCCAGGGCTCAGTCCCCAGTATGACCAAAAAAAAAAAAAAAAAAAAAAAAAAAATCTACAGCATTATTCTTAGTTCTGTGTAGTAGAATTACTTTTGCTCAACTGTCAGCCAGCGTGTGGGTGGATTAGGGGCAGGTCTGGTATGCTGTTGGTACAGTTGATCTTAGAGCACTTCCAGGTCTGCCTGTGGAAAGATGTCTATTATTCTCATGAACTCTGATGGAAAAGAGATAACCAAATCAATTATTTGTGATGCAGATCCATTTGTTTGACATTGATGTTCCTGGGAAAATCACATTTCAAGAATCCGAAACGTTGAGTCCTGGTGATAGTTTCTCTACATTTGATACTCGTACGTACCAGATAAATTTGCCTCTTTTAGTAATTTTAGGGAAGAGAAGGAGGTACTTCTTTCTTTTTATGTCTCTCCAATTTCTTCACATAACCTGATTAAACGTCCAGAATCGAGGAAGGCACAGAACAGGGTGATACCTAGAAAGTTTGGCCCAAATGGAGAATTTAAGGGATTGACACGATTTTACTTCCATTTGGTCATAGCATACTATGCCTGCTTTCAGTGTTCCTCTTAGTCTGTGATTGACCCCCTACACACACATACACACTTAGATAATGAGCATTCAGTTAGAATGGATTTCTCATCTCTATTCTGATGATGTGATGTCTTGATGAGGTGAAATCCTGCTGGGATTGAGCTTATAAATGGTCTCCATTCAGGAGTCCTGTGTTTGTTTCTCTCTGTCAGTGTTTTGTGATTAAGTCATGGCTTTACCCCACCACATCATGCTATAGGATGCTGACTTTCCATTTTCTGTTTGGAAACAGCTTACTGCAGAGTGGGCCTGGGCATCTGCTATGACGTCCGCTTTGCTGAGCTCGCACAAGTCTACGCACAGAGAGGTGAGGGAGTGCTGCAAGTGTGTTACGTAGTCACTTGGAGGGGTGGTTCTGGGCTGGTCTCTGGTGAAGGGATCCCTACACACAGACTTTGTACAGAATTCATAAAAATCTTGCAAAAATGCAAAAAAAAAAAAAAGAAGAAGAAAGAAAGAAAAGCTGGGGGTGGAGTCTCCACTCCATCTGTCTTCTCAGACTTGCTGCATGTGGGTGATGGATTTTTGGGGGGGGGGGTAGCTTAACACACACCCTGGAACTAAGGCTGGAGCCATGATCCTAAGTGTCTTTAACCCTTTAAACCCTCCTGTTGTTATGTTTGGAGCCCAGTAAAAATGAAGGGATGGTCCATGTTCTCGAGGATTTCAGCACTCAGGTGTAGTCTGTGACATTTTGGTCCAAACAAGCATGCTAGTGTCTGAAAAGCATGCAGAAGCAAGTCACAAGATCTGGGTTCTGGTTTCAGTTCTTCCCCTTAATTGGTATAATGCTTTGGGTGAATCATTAACCTCTAGAACAGCATGGTCTTTATTTTTCTCATAGGAATGGTATGAGTATTAAGGGGAGAAAACATGTAAATCCCTCCTGTGGTGATCACAAATATTAGCATCCTATCCTTGCTAGACTGCTGAAGCTAATTCTGATTTGACTGCCACTTAAGGGAAAGTGAAGTGGTGAGGACAGTTTCGCTGCCTGTTTTGAGCCTTATCTATTGAGAAGCACCAGAGCTTATCAATACTCTACTCTGTCCCTAATTTCAGTTGAAGAGTCACAAGTCATGGTTTTGGTCATGTGACTGACCATACAGTGCTAAGAAAAATTTTAATCATACTTGTTCACTTTTTTTTCCTTTTATTTATTTATTTTTTTATGGTATTGGGAATTGAACCTAGAGGCATTCTACCTCTGAGCTACATCCCCAGACCGATTATTTTATTTGGAAACAGGATCTCACTAGGTTGCTGAGAGCCTCACTAAATTGCTCAGGCTGTCCTTGAACCTGTGATCCTCCAGTCTCAGTCTCCCAAGTATTAGAATTATAAGCATGTGCCATGATGCCTGGCTTATTTGTCCACTTTTTTTTAAAGTGAAGGCACATGTTCTTTTTTTTTTTTTTTTTTTTTTTTTTTTTTTTGCGGTACTGGGGATTGAACTCAGGGGAATTCTACCTCCGAGCTATACCCCCAGCCCTGTTTTTTATTCTTTATTTTGAAACGGTCTCAGTAAGTTGCAGAATGCCTCACTAGGTAGCTGAGGCTAGCCGTGAACCCAGGTCCTCTGGTCTCAGCCTCCCAAATGCTGGGATTATAAACATGCGCCACCACGGCTTAAGGCAAATGTTCTGATTTCAGTCATCAATCCCATTTTTCTGTGGCTATGTGACTTATGTATGAATCTCTAAAAGACTTCAGAGCCGTATCTTAAAGCTGCTGACTCTAGCTGACATCTTTCTGTGCCTGGAAAAGTTTGAATTTGGTCCCTGTAGGGTAAGAAAAAGGGAGGGACTGATGTTGAGTGTTGATCTGCATCCACTCCTGTTTGGCTTTTTACTCCTCAAGGCTGCCAGCTGCTGGTGTATCCTGGAGCTTTCAACCTGACCACTGGACCAGCACACTGGGAGTTGCTTCAGAGAGGCCGGTAAGAAAGAAGTCCAGCATCTCAGTGCTTCCTGTTGTGGAAAGATTTCTGGTTTGGTGGAAGTACCAGCCTTCCTGAAATGGCATTCTGCCTCTGACCCAGCATGCCCTAGCATCCAGATGCAAGTGCAAAGGGTCAGTCTGCAGGGAGGACTTCTGCTGCTGGGCATCTTCTCTTCAGAAATCATAGGACCAAACTCAAGGATTTTGAGGACTATGGTTTTTGCGTTTTCCAAATGCAGTCCATCATCTTCTGTGATTAGCTATGGATTGGTGTCTCCTAAAACAGTTACCAGCAACCTTTACAGAGGAATGGAAAGCCACAGAACTCATGCACTCAGCACCCCAGAAGGCAAGGAAAAAGAAGGGGTTATTTTAGTCAGTTGTCCCTAGGGAGACACACAGCTGACTGTGCCATTCTGATTAGGGTGCTTTCCCTGCCCCATCCTCCACACCAACTACTAGTCCTATAGATACTCTGCCAAGAAACTTACTCTGAGCTCTTGTTCTTCTAACCTATAAATCCAGGGCCTTGCACAAGTATCTTTGTCATGTCACAGTTGCTTTTTCCTGAGTTCTGTAAGGCTGAGGGTCATTTGAAGGGCAAATAGCAGAGGCAGAGGTGACATAGGAGGATTAAGGTGTGACTGTGCATGTGTGTAAAGTGCTCTACAAACTCTGAAATGCTGTCATGGGTTGTGGTTTTCTTCATTAATGTTTTTAAAACTTGAGGTATTACATACTTACAGGAAAACATGCTAATTCCAAGTACACAGGTTAGTGAATTTTTCTGTATGTATTCACTTACCACCAAAATTAACATGTAGAATATTTTCAGCCCCCTAAATGCTCTTTTGTGTCAACACTCTTTTGTCCAGAGAAAGCCACTATTCTTTTAGAGATGATGGTAATTTTTAATGGAAAGGTGAGAGGTTTTGGCTGATTGCAGGGTGGAAAATGGAATAGAGGTCTATGATACCATAACTATTAGTGAATGTACAATCTTGCCAAAAGCAAGAAAAGTTGGGAGATACTGGGATGACCTAACATGTCTATTTACTGAGTGTTTCAGCTAGCATTTTCACTGCTGAAAATTTTACACTGAAATACCTGAGAAGCATAACTTGAAAGGAAGATTTTTGTTCACTGTTCTGGTTAGACTAGCTGTGGCTGCAGAGTTCCAAGCATGGTGGAGGAGGGGCAGCCACCTTCAGCTCATGGCTACCCAGAGTTAGGGAGAGAGCAAGACACTAGAGTGTCCTGGCCTGGCCATGCCTCCAAGGATCCACCTTCTCCAGCCATGTCCTGCCTCTGAACATGGTAGCATTGTTTAACACGGGAGGGTTTGGGGACATTTTAAATCCAAACCATAACATGGAATCTAGACAGCCCCAGAAGTGGTTGTGTACCTGGGCTGCTACCTGAAGTACTTGTCTAATTAGAGATAGAGCGACTGCCGCCATTTGCAGGAAGTATCGTGCAGTCCTCCAGCGTGTATGGCCCCAGGAGGCCACTTCATTTTCTGGCCTCCTTTTTTGGAATCAGAGAAGCTCTTCTTTGTTAGAGGTTGGTTTATGCCAGGCTTCTCAACGGTACTATTGACATTTTGGGGTAGATAATTCTTTGTTGTGGGTTTCTGTCCCATACATTGTAGGATATTGACTGTATCCCTGAGCACTACATTTCCAATAGTAACCCCCAGGCATGATGATCAAAAAAATCTCCAGACATTGTCAGATCTGGCCAGCAAAATTGTCCGTACTTGAGAATCTCCAGCTTAAGCAAGATTTTTTTTTTTTTAGATGTGAGTCTCACAATCTTGCCTAGACTGGTCTTGAACTTATGGGCTCAAGGAATCCTCCCACTCCCACTCGGCCTCCTGAGTAGTGGGACTACAGGAGTGTGCCAGTTTTTGAAGACAGGGTTCCATGTCTGGATTCTACATCTGAGTCCCTGTACTGTCTTTATTTATTCATTTATTTATTTTTTTCAAGAAAATAAATTGTGTTAGTACTAGACATGTAGAGACTTTTGTTCTTGTAAGTAATTTAGAGATGATTTAAAGTACACAGGAGGAGCCGGGTGTGGTGGCACATACCTATAATTCCAGTACTTGGGAGGCTGAGACAGGAGGATTACAGGTTCAAAGCCAGCCTCAGCAACTTAGTGAGGCCCTCAGCAACCTAGTGAGAAACTGTTTCATAAAATGTGGCTGGGGGTGTAGCTTGGAGGTAGAATGCCCCTGGGTTCAATTTCCAGTAATACACACACACATACACACATGTACACAAGATACACATAGGTTATATGCAAATATTACACTCTTTAAAGAACCTTTTACTTTTTAATTGATACATAAAACATAATTATATATATTAATGAAGTACACTTAGCAATTTTCAAATCAGGTTAAATATATCTCTTCTAGTCAGGTACAGGGAGGCTAAAGCAGGAGGATCACTTGAGTCAAGGAGTTTGAGACCAGCCTGGACAATGTAGTAAGACCCTATCTCAAAATGATGCCCAAAACACATAATTCCTTAAACATTTATCACTTCTTTATGGTAAAAAGTTTAAAGATCCTTTCTTCTAGCTTTTTGAAATGCACAGTACATTCTTGTAATCTATGGTCACCCTACTGTGCACACCAGAACTTCCTGCTCCTCTGTAACTATAACTCAGCACACATTGATCAAACTTTGCCCATCTCTCTCCACCGGTTCTGTCCCTGCCCCCCGGTAAGGACCATTCTACTCCCAGCTTCTATGAGATCAAGATTTTTAGATCCCACATATATATGTGAAGTCATGCAGTGCATGTCTTTCTGTGCCTGGCTTGTTTCACTTATATAATGATCTTTAGTTCTATCTATGTCATTACAAATAAGAGGATTTCATTCTTTTTTCTTCCTGGCTTCTTCAGTTACATATGTGTACTACATTTTCTGTATCCATTTGTCAGTTGATGGACACTTGGTTGTTTCCATTGCTTGACTGTTGTGAATAGCGCATCAACGAACATGGGAGTGCAGATTCTCTTTGGCATACTGATTTCATTTACTTTGGATATATACTCAGGAGTGTGATTGTTAGATCATATGGTAGTTCTATTTCTAACTTTTTGAGGAACCTCCATATTGTTTTCCATAATGGTTGTACTAATTTACATTCCCATTAATAATGTGCAAGGATTTCCTTTACACATCCTCACCAGCACTTATTATCTTTAGTCTTTTTGATATCAACCGTTATTACTAGGATGAAGTGATGTCTTATGGTTTCGATTTGCATTTCTCTCATGATTAGTTATATTGAACACCTTTTCTTGTACCCATTGGCCATTTGTGTTAATAAGCTGTCACTCTGACAAATTATCTGTGATAAACAATTTATAAGATGAAAGGTTGATGTTGCCTGTTAGTTTCAAGAGATTTCACTCCATGGTTGCTTGGCCTGGTTTATTTTATTTATTTATTTATTTATTTTTGGTGGGGGAATTGAGGGATCAAACCCAGGGCCTCCTGCATGTCAGGCAAGTGTTGTCACTGAGCTACACTTGCAGCCTCTGGCCCTGTTGCTTTGGGCCTGTAATGGTACTCATGAATTTGTCATGGCTGGAGCAAGTGGCAGAAGAGGCCTGAACCCTCCTGGTGGCCAGGAAGGGAGACAGAGAAGGGGCCAGGTCCCTGATATCTCCTTCAGGGGCACACCACCTATGACCTGACTTCTTTCCAGTTGGCCCTACCTCCTAAAGGTTCAACCATCTCCCAGGAGTGCCACAGGCCACTTTCAATACCTGGGCCTTTGGGGCACATTCAAGACCTAAACTATAGCACCATTTTTATGTTCGTTTTTTGATCAGATTATTATTTTTTGGAGTTGCTTATATATTATATAAGCTTATATATATTATATATTGCTTATATACTAGAGTTGCTTGATATGCTGGATATTAAGCCTGTGTCAGAGACATGGTTTGTAAATATTTCCTCTCATTCTGTAGGTTGTTTCTGCACTTTCTTTGTTCTACATAATTTTTAGTTGATGTAATCCTATTTGCTTATTTATGCTTTTGTTTCTTGTTTCTAGTCTTGCCTAAAAAATGCTTATTCATTTCAATGTCCTGAAATGTTTCCTCTGTATTTTCTTCTAGTTATTTCAGTTTTCAGTCTTTTTTTTTTTTCTTTTGTGGAACTTGGGGATTGAACTAGGGATGTTCTACCTCTGAACTACATGCACAGCCCTGTTTTATTTTCATACAGGGTCTCACTACATTGGTGACGGACTTGCTAGGTTGCTGAGGCTGGCTGAAAATCTGTGATCTTCCTATCACAGTCTCCCAAGTTTTGGGATTATAGACGTGTGCTACCACACCTGGCTTAAATCCTTTTTTCTTAAAAAAAAGTAAAAATAAAAGTGTCTGCCGGGCGTGGTGGTGCACACCTGTAATCTCGGTACTTGGGAGACTGTAATAGGAGGATTGCAGGTTTTTAGCCAGCCTCGGCAACATAGGGAGGCTCTCAGAAACCTAGTGAGATCCTGTTTCCAAATAAAGAAAGAAAATTGGGCTAGGTGCATAGCTTGGAGGTAGAATGTCTCTAGATTCAATCTTCAGTACCATAAATAAGCAAACAAATGAATGTATCTGTACACTGGATGTAGAAAAATACTACAAATCTATCATTTATGAGTTACCTCTTTTCTGTCCATTGACTACAGGGCTGTTGATAACCAGGTGTATGTGGCCATGGTCTCTCCTGCTCGGGATGAAAAAGCCTCCTATGTTGCCTGGGGACACAGTACAGTCGTAAATCCTTGGTGAGTGAGGGTGGGCTTGGTGGGAGCTTGAGAGATGACACGTGAGCAGGTAGTGTCTCCTGGGACCAGACTCTTCCACCTCCTACTCCCATTTCCCCACGTGTCCCAAGAGGCAGAAGAGTAGCTTCCACTTGAAAATCATGTGAGGAAGAAATGGTGCTGCTCACCCGATTGAGTGCGTGGCCTTAGCCCTCTTCTGCATAAGTAACTTTCACCACTCTCTGGTGTGGTAGCAGCCTGTTAGTTATACTTGGATAACTTAGGTAAACAAGGCAGTAGTGACAGGCAGGTGTTTTCAGTAAAAGAGGTTCCTGAACTCTTATTGGCTTTTGGTTAAAATTTAGGCTGACTGGTCTTAGTACAGGAATGAGTTACAGGCAAGGACTTTGCTCCCAGCATGATTACAGCAGCAGAGATATGGGTTTAGTAAGGGAAAATAAGGCCCCTGTCCCCTGTGAAAAGGATAAAGCGTTTTATTACTTTCACTGAAAGCATTTTTTTTTTGGTACTGGGGATTGAACCCAGGGGCATTCTACCTTCGAGCTACACCCCCAGTCCTATTTTTTATTCTTTATTTTGAAACAGGGTCTCACTAAGTTGCAGAGGGCCTCACTAAGTAGCTGAGGCTGGCCACGAACCCAGATCCTCCAGTCTTAGCCTCCCAAGTACTGGGATTACAAGCACATGCCACCACACCCAGGTTTGAAAGCAGCATGTTAAGTCCATCCAGATGCACACATAGCCATCTCTTGATATACGTACCCTATGGCACTTGTAGAGTTTATATCACATTTTCACACACATGATCTCAGCCTCAACTCGGGGACTTATCATTACTAACCTATTTATTGACGGTAGAACTGCACTGCACAATTGAAGTACCTAGAACTGGTATTTGGATTTAGGACTTGGGACTTTAGAACTTGGCTTTATTCCACACTCTGTGTGGGAATACACACACAAAAACATATACTGATATGTATTTCCACAATTCTAGGATAGATCAGTAAAAAGACTTTGGATTAAATATCACCATTCTCTTTAATATTATAACACTTTAAAGCTCAATGTGTGTAATGGGGAGTCCTTGGAAGATATGACTAATGAGATTCCCTATGACTCTCCTACAGGTTAGGATTAAAATTGGGGGATGAGGGGCATTGGGGCTTTGGATGAGCTTATTGGCAGAGCATTTGCCTAGCTTGTGGAAGACCCTGCATTCAAATCCCTAGTACTACAAAATAAACAAGTAAAATTGGGGGGCATTGGAGGACTGGAAGGGTTAAGCTGGCTTGAAAATTTTTGTGCTTGTATTAAGTTCCTCTCTCTGGTTATTAGGGATAGGCTTCCTGGGTCAGCCTCTTAGGCAACTCTGCTCCATAGCTAGTCTTCCTGATTGAATTAGCTGCTTCTGACACAAAGTAATTGTATGTGATCTGCCTTTTCTTTTTCCTTCTATGAGTGTTTTGGGGCTCTCTGACTTATACTGACATTGGATGGGTACTTGTGGTTACATAGAGAGGGATCTCCCCCCCTCCACCATGTGGTACTGGGGATTGAACTCAGGGGCATTCTACCTCCAAGTTATACTCCTAGCCCCTTTTTTATTTTTTATTTTGAAACAGGGTCTCACTAAGGTGCTGAGGCTGGTCTTGGACTTGCAATCTTCCTATCTCTGCCTCTCAAGTATTGGAATTACAGGCATGCACCACCATGCTAAGGGATATTTGAATGGGAAAGAATTAGCATACAGAAAAGGATTTAATTAAATGGCATTCATGGTAATGTTTTGTAGCCTGTCTGTGCCAGAAATGTTTTTGGCTCTATGGTAAGTGGAACCAGTTATGTCAGTTTATCACAGATTACTTTGGAAAACATTCATTTCACTAGATATGTTTTGAATTACTGCTTGGAGCCAAGAGACTAAACACTAGAAGTAGTTTTCCAGATTGGTCTTTCCCTGGAGTTCTAGAGTATTGTTCCTGCCAGCATGTAGATTCCCCACTTCTACTCAGACCCTATTATAGGCTAGAATCTTTTGCTTGAGTCTTAAATCTTGAGATTCAGTAGCATAGGGATCCAGGCTCAAGGGCTTACACAGGCCCAGCCTCACTACCCTCTGGTGTAGTACCAGCCTAGGTAGACATGAGGAGATCAAGACTGCCCTTGCAAGGGGCCTCACTGAAGTGCATTCATGAAGCAGGGTGGTGGTTCCTGTTGGCTACAGGTAGTTTTATTCCTAGCAGTTTACAGTTTACAACCTCTATTCCATAATCCTCTCACATAGCCTCAAAGAGATCTTGGTGATTCCAAACAACTTGCCCTAAAGTCACACAGCTTCTTAGATAATAATCCAGGAATTCCTAACCCTTTCCTGTTTTAGATCTCAGAGTCTTTCCCTTTTGGCCTGTGAGATGGGGAGGAAAAACATGAATCTTGAATATCACCAGACATCTGTGAATCCACTCATTCTCCTCTGAATCTTTTTCAGGGGAGAGGTCCTAGCCAAAGCTGGCACCGAAGAGATGATCCTGTATTCAGACATAGGTGAGAGTTGCTTCCCCTAGCAGCTTAGGTCTCTGGTGTCCACTGCTTTGAGGGCACATTCCATACCTACGACGCTTTGTTGCTCCTTTTTTTTTTTTTGCGGTACTAGGGATTGAACTCAGGAACATTCTACCTCCAAGCTATACCCCCAGCCCTATTTTTTATTCTTTATTTTGAAACAGGGTCTCACTAAGTTGCGGAGCGCCTCACTAGGTAGCTGAGGCTGGCCTCGAACCTGGATCCTCTGGTCTCAGCCTCCCAAATGCTGGGATTACAAGCATGCGCCACTACGCCATGCCTGGCTGTGTTGCTCCTTATTTAAGCTTCAGGATATTCTGGGGTTGCTTCTGAAGCCAACTCCTGAGAGTATGCAGCTCAGCTTGTGTTTTCTTGGTTTGGTTTGCTGTGACCACTGCTATAAGTGCATTTAGATAAGGTCAATGTTACTGAGTCACTTGCTGAGACTGTTCAGTTTTCACAAGAAATCTCCTTTAGTGAGGAGTTGCAAATGATTAATCATGCACTTTCCTTTTTTTTTTTTTTTTTTGCAGACCTGCAGAAGTTGGCTGAAATACGCCAGCAAATCCCTATTTTTAGACAGAAGAGATCAGACCTCTATGTAGTGGAGACGAAAAAGCCCTAAAGTATGTTTCTGACATGTCATGGAACAGGAAGATAAAATTCTGCAACACAATCAGCTCCCTCCTGAATTCTGCTTGTTTAGGTGGGAAGCGGGGTGCTGAGATTGAACCCAGATCTCACTCATGCTAAGTTCACTATCACTGAGCTAAACACCCAGCCCCCTGTTGATTTCTTCTGAGATCCCCCCCCCCCTTTTTATGGTACTGGTGATTGAACTTAGGGGCATTCTATCTCTGAGCTATACCTCCAGCTTTCTTTTATTTTTTATTTTGAAACAGGATCTCACTAAGTTATTGGGTTCTTGCTAAACTGCCGAGGCTGCCCTTGAACCTGGGATCCTCCTATCTCAGCCTCCCAAGCACTGGGATTATAGGTGTGTGTGCCACTGTACCTAGTAGAGATCTAGAGATCTTTTTTTTTTTTTTTTTCTTGTTACATTAATTTCAGCCTTTTCCTCTCTAGTGAGATGACAGAACCTCAGCATGCTGATCTTCTCCACACCATTTTAAATAGTTAGAAAGAATGCAGGGCAGTATCGAAGAGCAGAAAGGGGAGGCTTTGAAGCTTCTTCCATATTTAAGTTGCCTCAGAACAGTTGGTAAACATATCCTGGTGACTAACTTACCTTCTACAAATATGTTTACCCCATCTGTTGGAGTTAAGAGTCCACTACCTGGAAAACTTCAAAGTACCTTGAAATTATCGTTTTTGTCCCTTTGTAGCTATGGACAGCAAGGTGATGGATCCTTAGTGTTTGCCAGAGGAAGTGGCAGCCTTTCCATTCCTAGCAGCCTCCTGGGCTCTTTTAAATTCAAAGAGCTAAGGATTCAACCCCAGACCTCCTTGGTCTTGGAAGAAAGATTGGTTGAACAGTGAGCTTCATGGGAGAAAGGGAGTGGCGGCACTGGTGAAAGCAACTCAGTATGACTCTAACAGACTGAGTGAAAGTCTTCAAGTCATCTTTTTTTTTTGTCTTTTCCCCTAGCTCCATAAAGAACCACTCAACCACTTGTTGGTATTCTCAGAATCCTTTTGCACAATTATAAAGTACCGAATTCAGAGCCAGGCGTGGTGGTGCACACTTGTAATCCCAGTACTTGGGAGGCTGAGACCGGTGGATCCGGGTTCACAGCCAGCCTCAGCTACTTAGTGAGGCCCTCCACAACTTAGTGAGACCCTGTTTCAAAATAAAGAACAAAAAATAGGGTTAGGGGTGTAGTTCGGAGGTAGAATGCCCCTGGGTTCCATTCCCAGTAACGCAAAAAAAAAAAAAAAGTACTGAATTCTATTTAGTGTTTTATAACAACTGGTGAACTGGTAATTATTTAACCAGCTGTCTGTTAAAAAAAAGAAATCCTGATTTTGTAGCAATATTCACAGATTTCCATGGTATAAATACTTCACCATGGCTGCATTCAAGTCATCAGTATGACAACTCTAAACAGTGCTGGGATCATATGTGCACAACTGGCCCTTGTGACCTAGTGCAATACTGCTCTAGCACACCACTGCTTTTACATAATAGATATTTGCCTAGGGGCCTTCTATTGTTTTATTTATTTTCAGACAGGATCTTGCTAAGTTGCTGAGCCTAGCCTTGAACCTACAATCCTGTTTCAGACTCTCAAGTAGAATACAGGCATGTGCTGCTGTGCCCAGCTATAAACAAAAGTATAAAACAGAAGACACATAAGCATATTCTGTTAGCTATGAGTGGAAACATAACTATGAGACAGGAAGACTGAAGGTTTTAGGATAGCCTCAGCAACCTAGAGACCCTGTTTCAAAACAAAACAAAAAAGGGTATATCTTAGAGGTAGAATGTCCCTGGGTTCAATCCCCAGTATTCAATTTTTTTTTTTTTTTGCAGTTGGGGATTGAACCTAGGACTTCACATAAGCTAGGCAGGCACTGTATCACATTCTTAACCTAGTAAAATTCATTTTCATATATAGATCTTGTATTCTACAACTTTGCTAAATTCATTATTCAGAACAGGTATAAATAGGAGGCTAGTTCTCTGCACATCTTATGAGCAGAGGCATTGGCAGTTTTTGTTAGAGACAGTCCTTTAAAGGACATTTGTGTAATGAACAGCTTTAGTAGAGACTGTCTCTCTGGAGCACAGGACAGATTTTACTATCGAATATAATGGTTCCCTCAAAAGTCAGGTTTGGTTGCAGCCAGTTCGTATGTCACAGTAGCTGTAGCATATACGCACTTGCATGTGCAGTAGATACAGCCACATCGCTTCCTTGGGATCTGGGACACTTGAAGTCTGTTGTCTGACCTAGAAGTCTCATAAGTTCTCCTAGCATTCAGGAAAATGTAGTTATAAAAAACGGTAAAAATCTTAGACTTTTATAGTTTTGGACACAAAGCAGATACTGAAAAAAAGTCAGGTAAAAGTTGCTTAATACAGAAGCTCCTCATAGATTATCTAGGCCACAGGTCATCTTTTCCTAGAACTACACCATGGCCCATCCTATTTCCCCTGTATATCTCTAGATAAACTCTCCTATGGCCTTCTAGGACAATACTTGGACAGTCATGTTATCTTTAAGTACTAACAAAAGAACAGGAGAAACAGCCAGACTCCTACCTTTAACCTCCTTCTCCCCTGCTTCAGATGGGGTCAGGTACCACAGCTCTTGTCCCAATGATGAGCGGATTCTCTAGCAGGAAGACCATCTAGAAGGTTCTAAGAGTAAAAGCTCTGGATTCCAATGATAATTTGTGCACTATGACCTTAAATCAGACTATTTTCATGCTGCCTAATTATAAATGCCAAAATACTTGCAAATAATGCCTCCCTTTTGATGCCTCTTCTAGGATGTTGGCAGAAGGATCTCACTTTTAATTTATTCCTGAAGGGCAGCCTTTGGCTGGTTAATTATACAGCGATCAGATTTAAATCACTAATACCCCCATCTCTTGATTAAAACTCCAGTCTGTGGCCTGGGTATGCTTAAATGCCTAAACCACGTTTTGCCAAAATTTAAGTCTTCCTAATTGGGACTACTCAAAAGAATCCTTTTAAACTGTTAAGACTTATACACAAGAGCCAAAGGAGTATTTGTTTCCTATGGCTGTCATGAGAAACTACCACAAACAGTGGCTTAAAACAACAGGAAGCTGGTGCACGTTTGTAATCTCAGTATATGGAAGGTTGAGACAGGAGGATCGCATGTTCTCAGCCAACCTCAGCTACTTAGTGAGTCCCTCTGCAGCTTAGTGAGACCTTGCTTCAAAATAAAAAATAAAAACATAAAAAAGAAAAACAGGGCTGGGGGTGTAGCTTGGAGGTAGAATGCCCCTGGGTTCAATTCCGAGTACTGCCAATTAAAAAAAAAAAAAAAAAGCTGGGGGTTAGCTTAAAGGTAGAATGCCCCCGAGTTCCATCCCCAGTAAACACACACACACACACACACACACACACACACACACACACACACACAGTTATTCTATTTCTGAAGGCAAAAGTCCTAAGTCAGTTTCATAAGGTGAAAATCAGAGTATTGACAAGGCCATGCCCTAGAGAAGAATCTCTTTCTCCTCCCTCCCTTTTCTTCGTTTTTGTGATACTGGGAATTGAACCCACAGGCACTTTACCTCTTGAGTTATAAGCCCAACCCCTTATATTTTGAAACAGGGTCTTGCTGGCCTTGAACCTGTTATCCTTCTGTCTCAGCTTCCCAAATACCAGGATTACAGGTGTCTGCCATCATGCCTGGTTCATTTCTTGCATTTTTCTTTTTAGCAATACTGGCTGCCAGCATTCCTTGTCTGTGGCCATATCACTCCAGTCTCTGCCTCTGTGGTCATAACTGCTACTTTGTCTCCTGTCTGAAATCTCCCTCTTATAAGGACTCTTACCACTGCATTTTGGGCTCACCTAAACACTCCAGAAAATTTCCCCATCTCAACATCCTGAACTTAGTCACATCTGCACAGTCCACTTTTGCCATCTAAGGTAACACAGGTTCTAAGGATAAGGATGAGGATGTCTTTTAGGGGATCATTACTTGTCCTTTGACAGTATGTTAAAGCTTGCAGATATGTCAAATTAAAATTCTGTAACTTTGTTTACAAATCAATTTAGCAGAGGACTGGAGGTAGAATTATTACCTATCCCTCTCCCCAACCACTTCGAAGTTATTTCCTTATAAATACAAAGACTGTATAATCCAGTTTATCAGGACAGTGTTGGGAAATTACTACTTCCATACTCAATAGTTTTCCTTTTTTTGTTTGCGGTACTGGGGATTGAACTCAGGGGCCTTCTACCTCTGAGCTATACCCCCAGCCCTATTTTTTATTCTTTATTTTGAAACAGGGTCTTACTAAGTTGCAGAGCACCTCACTAGGTAGCTGAGGCTGGCCGCGAACCCGGATCCTCCAGTCTCAGCCTCCCAAATGCTGGGATTATAAGCATGCGCCACCACACCCGGCTCTCAAAAGTTTTCTGATTTGGCTAAATTACAGTCTTCTGGTTTACAAACAGCCTTAAGATTATGATTAAATAACTTCTACAGGTACAAAGTACTATTTGGACTTCACTTAAGTAAACTTCCATTTGAATTTCTAGTATGCAGAAAGTTGTTTAAACCAAAACTATTATTTTGGATATATTCCCCATTTAAACCACAATTATCAAGAACAGTAGAGATTTCAGGTATTCTTTCCAAAGGCCATACAGTTACAGTTGAGAACTATGATCACATTCACTGGTGGGACCAGTTTGAAGACTGACTTAGCTTCACGGCCCAAGTCTAACTGGTAACCTTCTAAGCTGCTGTGCAAGTATGGGTGAGCTACTGGTAAGGAACGAAGGGGGGCTCTCCTAGCTCTCTACAGAGACTCATTTCACAGTAGGAAGGATGAATGCTGTCAGGAAACTCCACTATTCACACCAAACTTGTATAGGTGCCTATTTTCAAAGTTTGAGCCCACAAGAGAATGACTAATTATCCAATGACTAATAAACAAATGAGCTACCTATTTTTCTATTCAAAGAATAGATAAAAAAGCTTGAATGTAATATTTATTTGGTAAATTTACATGTGAGGTCATTTACAAAAGAAAAGATACAGACAGATGCAGCTTTCAGTGCAGTTTCAAATAATTTCACAACAGGCAATAGTCTGCGAGAATTTGGAATGATAGTATTGAATGGCACATGCTTCAGTTTCCTTTGTTTTTTCCTACTCAACCCCAAGGGGAAAGAAGGGAGACAGTAGAAGAAAATGTCAGTGCTAATGTAAACACAGCCATGCAAATAAAAACTTTTTTTTTTTCAAAGCCGGAGGTCATTCAGAGATGTAGAATATTCCTGTATTCAGGGGTTATCATACTAGGCACATAATTTAAGAACAAAATGCAGAGCTGTCCAGCTTTCCATTATCCCAGTCATCTTAAATTATGTTAACTGCCCCTACTAAAGTCAGAGGCTGCCTCAAATTTTCCAAAAACTGACTTTGGAAGGGGTCACTTCTAATGGTTTCTAGAGCATCTGTAGACAAAATCTTTTTGATTTCTACAGGATAAAGCACCCTTTTAGAGGGTAAAATGCTCCTTTACTTCCAACAATGTAAACTATAATTAGACTTCATTTCTAGAAAAGTGTAACAGAAGGCTTGTGTTTTTATTATATTCAGACTTAAATAAACTTCTCCCTGTCTTGGATATCTCAAAACAAGAGACCCTTTAAGAACACACAGCTCTCTCCCACCAGAAAAATCCAGCATCTAAGCAAAAGGATGGTCTAGAACATCGACAACTGGAAGTACACCTTAAAGTGATTAAGGAGAACAAAACAAAACAAAACAAAACAAAAAAAATCTGTCAGTATTGCTCGTGAAGACCTGGACATGGTCTTAGAGATCAAGGTCAGCTCAATACAAAAAAGCATTCTGTGTTGAAAATACTGGCTTAACATTCCTTAAGCACATATAGCCATTGCTAAAGCACTACACTTGTAATTTCAAAAAATACTATGTTCTGGAAAAAAAAAAAAAAAAAGTATGTTCTGGCTCAAAGAACATCCTTTTTGAACTTTTAGCCACATTTTCCTCACTAGAAAACTTAGGCTAAACAAACAGTCTCATATCACCTTATTCCATATGGGTTATACACACCCATACTTTCCTTAAAAAGCACACTATTAAATAGTAGTACTTACTACAGAAAATAGCTGCAGGCAATTATGAACACAATTTCGGCTTACCTCTTTTCCAGGTCCACTCCCCCATTATAGTCTTCCAGCACATATCAATCAAAATATTTGCTTCTGCAAAATTTACTGAATGAAAACCAGCTGCAGTGGACTTTATGTCCCCAAAGTTCTGAAGAATCAGAGGCATTGTGCATGCTGACAATGGTTTAAAAGGTCTCTCAATTACTATAATTCCCATTTAAGCTTTGCATCCTTAAAAAAATCAACTAAAAAGTATTATTTTGTAGCACTTAGTTAATTTAAAAACCAACATACTGTAAAATACTCACATATTATACACACATATAGACAAAAATCACCCAAAACATAGTCAACCCCCACCCCCATCAAAAGAAAATCAACAAATCAAAGTTTTTATTTGCATGGCCAATTATCTTTTGTACTCTGCAACTTTATTTTAATATCCCTTTAACAAGTTCTAAGCTTTTGTTGCACAGGGAATAAAAGCTGCAAGACTGCAAACATCCTTCAACAGCCACGCCCACAACACCTAAACATGAAACGGATGTAAAGAATGACAATACCACGAAGGGGAGTACTAAGTTCCACCATTCAACACAGTTCGTGACAGTGTCCTTAGGGTTCAATTGAAGAGGGGGTAAACTTCTTTTAAAAAGAGGATCAGTCTCCTTTCCCCTTGTTTTATAATGTTGGTGGTTTTAATCCATATTTCTTTGCAACTTCTGTCTGGGCATGGGCAGCATCACAAAGTGAATACAGATGAGCCATTTCCATTTCTGATTTGGCCAGGTTAATAGCTTTGTTGAACATGTCAATGGCTTTCTCCATGTTTCCTCTAAAAGAACAAAATTTTAAAGTTCTCAGATTAAATAAGCACTTCACAATATCCAAGAGAGTTAGTAAGGTTCTACATAGTCAGACCACTAACTTTCAACCATCATTCTAATAAAATGCTTCTTTCACAACGAACAGGAGAGTTCTGAACCCACCGAAATCAATGAATTTAACTGATCTTCCAAATACTATGTGCTTACACTATACCTTTTGTATTCTTTGTTTATAGGTAAGAAAAATGAGACTAGAGAAATTAAATGGGTTAAAACCATAATTCTTCCTGGTTCCTTAAGTTTGCTTGTTTCTGCTGAAACATGAGGCTCTTTCAGAAGGCAGAGACAGCACTGAACAACACTAATGGCCTTCCCTCAGGGGCCTTACCTTCCCAGGTTTCTGTAAGCCCACCCTCTTTCTTCCCCATCTCTTCTACATATGATGTACAACCGTGTACACTTATACAGCTGTCACACAGGACAATCTCATCCCTTGAGTGTGTCACACTCTCATTCCTGCATATAATACTTGGATTATTTATTGTCGCTTTGCCTGATTGTGGTCCTCACCTTTCTAAGGCCCAGTTAAAATACCATATTCTCATGAAAAACATTTTCCCCTCTGGTTCCTGGGGTTCCCCAGTATTTTCATAGTTCTAATTCTATGCACAGTCAGATGAATATGCATTTGTTTACACCAGAATCTTAACTAACTAGCTCCTTGATGGACATCTTTTAATTCTCAGAACCTAGTGCAACAGCTGACAATTACTGTTTTTTGAATAGATGAATATGCCTGGGTAAAAACATTTACCTCTGGTGTCTAAGTGTGACTGGGCTATAATTACTGAAAGCCAACTGCTTTAGGTAACTGTTGGCTATGTAGTATATGCAGACATGTATGTAATCTTTTTTGTTGTTGTTGTTTTGTGGTGCTGGGGAGTGAAGTTGGGCATTCGACCTCTGAACCACACCCCCAGTCCTATTTTTTTATTTTTATTATTATTATTATTATTATTATTATTATTATTATTATTATTATTATTTGTAGTAATGGGGATTGAACTGAGGGGGCATTCTACCTCAGAGCTATTATTTCCAGCCCTATTTTGTTTCTTATTTGGAACAGAGTCTTGCTAAGTGGCTGAAAGCCTCATTAAATTGCTGAGGCTGGCTTTTAATCTGTGATCCTCCTATTTCAGCCTCCTAAATACTGGGATTACAGGCATATACCACTATACCCAGCTGTATATAATCTTAAAACAAGCTATTTAAGTCCCTATTATATATGTGCCAGTTAAGATTATAAGAAGTAATACGTAGCTCTAGGGTGACTATATTTAACCTCCTACTAAAATATGTAGCTATCTGATGGACTTATCTTAAAACTTTAAAAAAAACATTCATAGTCAGATATTAGGTCAGGAGCTAAGCAGATCTGCTAAATACTAGCACAGTCAGCAATTTCATTCATTCATTTATTCATTTGCTCACATTAACTTATTTATCTGTTAGACTTATAGTGGACTCCTTAAAGTGCAATTAGCAAACAAAATTTCATCAAACACCTAGATTCAATCAGGGGTCTTTAACCCAGGATCTGTGAACTCTTTAAATGCGGTACTGGGGATTGAACCCAGGGGCATTCTACCTCTGAGCTACACCGCTAGTCCTATTTTTTATTCTTTATTTGGAAACAGGGTCTCACTAAGTTGCGGAGAGCCTAAGTAGCTGAGCCTGGCCGGGAACCTGGATCCTCCAGTCTCAGCCTCCCAAGTACTGGGATTACAAGCATGCGCCACCACGTGGCTGATAGGTGCACTATTCTAAGAAGAATCTGTAGCTTTACTCAAGATTAAGAATCACTACTCTCTTACTCTAGTAAGAAAATAATTTACTTGCATTACCAATTTAGAAAGAAGTAATATCTAAATGCAACTATCAGTACAGATTGGTTCAAAAGAACCACCCAATTTTTCATCAGCCTATATGTATTCTGCCTACTCTAGAACAGGGAGAAGGTTACAGGAAGGGCAGAAAATTGTGCTGATTCCTGACAAGTGATAGTAGTAGGAGCAGTGATTTTGACAGCAGTGAAATATGGACTTAAATCTTGCCTTCATTACTGGCTCACTGTGCAACCTTGTTAACCTCAACATTCTGGGCACTGGTTTCTGCATTCTTCAATTACACTGAGGATCATATATTCTCTACCTTTATAAAGAAGGGGGTATGATCAACGGAAGTAATATTTTGAAAACACCTCACATTCAGTACTTGGTATAGAGTAAGGTACTCAAATGGAAGGTAATACCAACGTTAAGATGGTATACTATAGTAAGTCCCATGTTAAACAACTGTCACTTGTTAATGTAGATCTTAAGTGAAATTCTGGATAACCATTTATGCAAAACAAGAAATTATGGAAAATTAGAGTTGCAAAAAATCGTTTTATCCAACCCCAATTTTATTTTATTTTATTTTATTTTTTTGCGGTACTGGGGATTGAACTCAGGGGCATTCTACCTCCGAGCTACACCCCCAGCCCTATTTTTTATTCTTTATTTTGAAACCGAGTCTCACTAAGTTGCGGAGTGCCTCACTAGGTTGCTGAGGCTGGCCTCGAACCCGGATGATCTGGTCTCAGCCTGCCCAATGCTGGGATTACAAGCGTGCGCCACCACGCCCGGCTGCCAACCCCAATTTTAAAGAAAACTCAGGGACTTAGAAAATATTACAACTTGCTCAGTCACCTGTCTGGTTGCTCCTTGGGCTACCCATCTTGGGTTACTTTGCACTGCCTAATAAGTGCATTGCAGGTGTTTTTTCCCTTTCACCAAGAATCATGCAGGTGAAAAGAGGAAAGAACATACAACAGGTAAGAGAAAGACCCAGTTTCACTTACTTTCTAATGCACTAACTTGACTTAACCAATTTTTACAAGTGTGACATTAAATTTGGAAGAATAATTAAATGAGGCAAATCAAAGATACATAGTTTTGAAAAGAGCTTACATTAAAAGTCATGACAACTAAAAATTTCATGGATATTGACAACGACACATATAATGAGAACAAAAAAATATCTATGGGAAGTTTCCATAAACTTCCTAAGCACAGAAACTAGAAATTACCTTTGCACTTCAATAGTCCCCATGGTTTCATATGCAAAATCACATTTATTGTCAATTTCAATAGCTTTGCTGATAAGTTCCAAACCTCTATCCAAATCTTGCTTCCACTGAAGTTGAAGTAAACTGCAAATGGAAAAAGGCAGTCAGATGTTACCATTGTGCAGTAGCAGCAATACATTACTTAGTTTTATCCTCAATAAATTCATAATTTAACTTGCAAGGAAAAACAAAAACTACAGAAGTGCATGATTGGCATTACACTTTTTTTCTTAACCTCTATTAGTTTCATATTCATAGTTCCTTATTATAACAACAACAACAACAACAAAAAACCTGGGCTAGGGGTGTAACTCAGCAGTAGAGCATGTGTTTAGTATGCCAAATATCCTGGGTTCAATCCTCAGCACCACAAAAATCAAAACAGTATCCAATGGTTTAGGTTGATATTAATTTACCTTGCATCCCTTATTTTTGTATTAATTTAAGTGAGATTTCTTATATTCAAGTACACAAGGACAGGAAAAACATTTTATATACACATTTTGTATTTTGATATAAGTAACATGTGACAGGATGTTCAGAACTGAAATTGAAACCCTTAACCTGGAGTGAAAATAGTACATTTACTAACTTTACATATGAATGAAACAGCATCCCCAAGCATTAAGAAATTGGTCAATTAATCCACTGACACTTTTATACCACAGTCATCTTCCTCAAAGGCCAAAATAAATTGATTTCATTACTATGAAGGAACTTTAGTACCTTATTGGAACAAATAAACAACAATACATACCCTTTATGAACATATGTTGTGGCATTATCTGGTTCCAAATCAATACATTTATCATACATCTCATCAGCTTTACCAAATTGTTGTTGATCTGTTAATGCCTATATGAGGAGATACTTCAGTTATATTAAGATAATTGATAACCTAAACGGTTAAAAGTACATCGCTGAGCTGGGTGTGGTGGCATGTGCTTTTAATCTCAGTACTTGGGAGGCTGAGACAAGAAGACTGCAGGTTCAAGAATAGCCGCAACTTACTCTCATCAACCTAGCCTAGTGAGACCTTGTTTCAAAATAAAAAATAAAACAGGGCTGGGAGTATAGCTCAGAGGTAGAATGCTCCTAGGTTCAATCCCCAGCACCAAAAAAAAAAAAGTATACTGCTTATTATTAATTATAATTTACTTAATTTCTTCATTCATTACCAAATTATTTTTAATAATTATTATTTACATTGATATCCTGCTCTTAGTGAGTAATATTACATTCTCACAAATACATGTAATTAATTATAATTTACCATGATATATATCTTAAGTGAATTACTTTAAGGGCAACACTCATTTGGAAGGATAATTTAAGATATATGTGTTTATCAGAGTCATTCTTTTAAAAATGACTAATAAAATAAAAGGTGCTAAAATCAATTATTTTAAAGACAGATTTCATGGCTAAAATAGAAGGCTTAGGTTTTTGGATACCAGATCATGCTCAAGTTGTAATTCTGATAGCTCCTAGTATATAAACCCAAGTTTTGAGATTTAAAAGAAAAAACATTATACTATATAACTACATATATATGGAAGCATATATATATATGTATATTTATTTATTTATTTATTTATTTTTGTGGCACTGGGGATTGAACCCAGAGATAGTCTACCTCCGAGCTAAATCCCCAGCCCTATTTTATTTTTATTTTGAAACAGGGTCTCACTAGGTTGATGAGAACTTCACTATTTGCTGAGGCTGTCCTCGAAACTGATCCTCCTATCACAGCCTCCCAAGTACTGGGATTACAGGTATGTGCCACCACACCTGGCCTAAGAAGAACTTAAATTTAAACATATATGTGTTATAGAGTTAAATTATAAACAGGTATACAGTGAAGCAAAAATTAGGAATTGTAGTGCTAACAGACTGTAATGAGTCTAGTGCTGATGGGAAGATAGTTTGTATTAAATCAATCTGATTTTGAAAGCAGAACAGTGAAAGAGAAAAGTACAATTAAGAAATGCTCTGTAGAAAAGCTATTCTTAGTATTGGTTTCTTTCCAAACTGTTCGGTGGCTTGTGATGGTGCATACCTGTAATCCCAGTTCTTAGGAGGTTGAGACAGTAGGATCATAGCTTTGAGGCTAGCCTCAACAACTTAGCAAGACTCTCAGCAACTTAGTAAAATCCTGTTTCAAAATAAAAACAATAAAAAGGGCTGGAGGTGTAGCCCAGAGGTAGAGTGCCCCTGGATTCAATCCGCAGTATAAATAAATAAATAAATTGAATAATGAATAGCTATTCTGTGGCCTTTGCTCTCTTAGCTCCTCAAAAAAATCTGCACTGAAAAAAGGCCTTTCTGAGCTGGATATGGAACATAACTGTAATCCCAGTACTTGGGAGGCTAAAACAGGAGGATTGCAGGTTCGAGGACAGCCTCAGCAACCTAGTAACGCTCTTAAACAACCCAGCAAGACTCTGTTTCCAAATAAACACACAACAACAAAAGGGAACTGGGAATGTAGCTCAGAGGTAAAATGCCCCTAGGTTCAATCCCTAGTACAAAACAAACAACAAAAACCTTCTGAATTCCATGACAACCGTGAGGATAGTGGTGTCACTTTCTGACATGTTACTTATTCAGGCATAACCCCAAGTGTATAAATGTCATCTGATGAAAATGTGTATGTAAACTTAAAAATAAAGTTTGATACATTCTTCAAAATTATATGTAATACATGATTATATAATAAGTTAAAGAGCATTCAGTCGGCAACCAATGTTTCATATTTTATTATCCCAGGAATTGTAAAGAACCAAGACTGAAGAGATATTATTTCAAATTAAGGTGAAGGAACTTCCTTTTCACACTCCAGATTTTAATCCTAAAAACATAGTGATGTGTAGAATATACTTTAAAGAGTAGATCCAACACAAATCAATCTTCTCATAGTCTCTCCCTCAATAAACTCTCAAAGTCTGTGTAATTTTCTTATAACCTAGACCTAAGGATACATGAAGAAAATTAAAAACAAAATAAGCAACCTTAAGAATGGTTTAGGGAGAGGAGTCTACACCAAGGAGTAATTTTGAAATATTTTCTATTTATGTGATGTTTGTGGGGAAAAACTCCCAATATTCCCTGGGGGCCATCAGAATCAAAGCTGGAACAAAGCCACCAGTTTCCACAGAAGGTTCAATCAACCTGTTTTGTGATTTCCAAAGTGAGATTCAGTATATGAATAGTTCTTTAAAAAAAAAATTTGAGCCAGGCATGGTGATGCACACTTGTAATACCAGTGTTTTGGAAGCTGAGACAGGAGGATTACAGGGTCAAAGCCAGCCTTGGCAACTTAGTGAGACTCTCATCAACCTAGCAAGACCCTGTTTCAAAATAAAAATAAAATAGGTATGGGGGTGTAGCTCGGATGTAGAATGCCCCTGGTTTCTATCCTCAGTATGAAAACTTTTTTTTTTGAAAAATAACGTTTACCTGGGCATATAGTGCATATCCTTCAGCACATTTTGGGAATTTCTTTATGACTTCTTCAAAACCTTTCATAGCTGCCTGGATTTGTGAAGAATTGTTTCCTGTATATGCCTGGCGATACTGTTTAAAAAAATAAAAACAGGCCTGTCAAATCAAGAACTCAAAAACTTCTGGAATATTAACATATTATAAAAGACACAAGATTATATAAAATTTCATAGAAAAGCAGATGATCTGCTATCAAAATATGTTGCATTCAAAAGGGTTGTAAGGAAATATTTCAGCAGCAGGGATGCAAAGACTATGTAAAGTAAGATTTCATGGCCACTATACAATTTCAAGATATTCAATAATCTAGAAGAAAGCATACTCATTCCTAAGAAGTTAACCTGGCATATAAATGGGAGAATTTTTAATCTAATGAAACTGCATCATTCTTTTTAATCCAAGTGTGTTTATGATTGTGAAGCTATTTCTTTCTTTTAAAGGAAAATTCTTTCAGTATTCTGAAAGGTAACTAGTATTCTATGGGGTAACTAGAACTACTTAATTTTACTAGAAATGGACTTTTTTCACCTTTGTGTTTCTGAAAGAAATAGCTTTCTAAAGGCGAGATGAGAGCAGTTACATGCTGTCATAATTACAAACTATTTCCTCAAAATGTTTTTCTTTTTTGTACTGGTTTATTGTAGAGAAGCAGAAAGACTAGTTACATTTAAAGAAGCATAAACTTGGGGACACATGTTTACCAAGATGTATTCAAACAAATATCCAGAGAAATGCAGGAGCTATATGTCAATTAACATATATGCTAATATCTTTTTTCCCTTGTAGTCATCCTTTGAGGGAAAAAAATAGATGATTCTGTAAGAGAATGAGATACTCATTTTTGCTGACACTGTTAACAAAAATGAGACTTAGGAATTAAAAACAAAAGTGGTACCTACCAATGCAAAACATTTCTGAGCTTGTGCCAAAGCAGACTCTGGTCTTAATCTAATACATTCATCAAAATCTGCCACTGCTTCTTCAACTTGATCGAGCAGTATTTTCAGCTAAGGAAAAAAATTTAGTAAATGCATTTCTCACTAGTCATGTTTAGCATGTAGTAATATAGTAGTTATTCAATATAAAATTACTTTGTAGAAACAGTGAACTAATAAATCTTGTAGTTTTAAAGGAAATATTATAAAACTTAAAACTGGTGTCCAAAAAAAATTTTTTTAAAGGATAATAAGGTCAGGTGTGGTGGTACATACTTGTAATCCCAGTACTTGGGAGGCTGAGACAGGGAGATCACAAGTTTGCAGCCAGCTTCAGCTACTTCATGAGGCCCTTTGCAACTTAGTGAGACCCTGTTTAAAAAATAAAGAATTAAAAATAGGGCTGGGGCTGGGCATGGTGGCACATGCTTATAATCCCAGTACTTGGGAAGCTGAGACAAGAGGATCTGGGTTCAGAGCTAGCCTCAGCCTCAGCTACTTAGTGAGGCTCTCTGCAACTTAGTGAGACCCTGTTTCAGCTGGGCGTGGTGGTACACGCTTGTAACCCCAGTACTTGGGAGGTTGAGACGGGAGGATCTGGATTTGCAGCCAACCTTAGCTGCTTAGTGAGGCCCTCTGCATTTCAAAATAAAGACTAAAAATAGGGCTGAGGATGTAGCTCGGAGGTAGAATGCCCCTGGGGTTCAAACCCCAGTATCGCAAAAAGAATAAAATAAAATAAAAATAAACAAAATAAAATGAAAGATGATAAGCCCAGTATGGTGGCACACACTTGTACTTCCAGTACTTGGAAGGCTGAGACAGGAGGATTGCAGGTTCAAAGCCAGCCTCAGTAATTCAGCAAGACCCTGTTCCCAAACAAAAAATACAATGGAGTAGGGGATGTAGCTCAGAGTTAGAAAGTCTCTTGGTTCAATTCCCAGTAACAAACAAACAAACAAACAACAAAAAAAAAAAAGGATGATAAACTCACCTTTTTCGTACTGCTTTTTCGTACTGCAATTACAGTCACTATTTTTTTCTTCAGTACTGGAATTGAAACCCAGGGCCTCATACTTGCTAGGCAAGTGCTCTGCCACTGAACGACATCCCTATCCCTTTTTATTTTATTTTGAGACAGGGTCTCCCTAGTTGCCAAGGCTGGCCTTGAACTTGTGATACTCCTGCCACAGTCCCAAGTAGCTGGGGTAATAGGCATGCACCACCATGCCTAGCTTTTATCACTATTAAAGAGGAAATACCTTCTTCCAAAATAAATAAATAAATAAAATAAATAAACATCTCTGTACTTCTAATTTCAAAACAGGTTAGATATCAGGTACTTACATTTTTACTGAAAAATTAATATGGCTGTTATAAAACTCCATTCAGAGTAGAATTTGGCGGCAGGGGTGGGTGTACTATTTTAAGTCCAGGCTAATATTTCCTTATAGTTAGGAATCCACAAAAATGATCCTGTTGATTCTAGCATTAACTTAAAATCTTAACTCAGTGTTAATGTTTACTCATTGAAAACCTATGAACCAGGAACACCCGAAGAACTAACTGAACCGGCAAACCAACATTTCTTTTTTCTTGTACTGGGGATTGAACTCAAGGGTGCTCTACCTCTGAGCTGCACCCCCAGCACCATTTTATTTTTTTGTTTTGAAACAAGGTCTTGCTATGTTGCCGAGGTTGTCCCTGAACCTGTCTCAGCCTCCCAAGTACAGGGATTATAGGTGTGTACCATCATGCTCAGCAAGCCAATAATTTTTGCCTTCCTTTTCTCTCTATAAGTCAGTAATAAAATTATGAAGATACATACTCAAACTGGAACTAAATAAAGGTTAATTCAATTTGCAAACTACTAGAATACATTGTTCACAGCGATCAGTAATGATGCCCACCAGTAGGTGGATCCTTGGGTGGCGACTGGGGGAGCGGACGTACCTGCCCGCGGTGGTGATAGACGTCGGCGTTCTGAGGGTCGATGTCGGCAGCCGTGTTGAAGTCCTGCGTGGAAAGCAAGGGCTGCTGCTGCTGCATGTACATGCTGCCTCTCTTGATGAGTGCATTTGCTTGAAGCTACGTGCCCGAAACGAGACAAGGCCATTAGGACTTGCTCCCAGTTTAGTTTGTTAAAAACAAATTGACGTAATTCACATACTACTCAACTTTAAAAGAATACACACCTTTAAAAGTATACACACCAACGGTTTTTAGTATTTTCACTAAATTGTGCTCTTATCATCACTAACTCCAGGACACTTTCATCACCCAAAGGAAATCCCATACATATTAATCATCTCTCTCCATTCCCTCCTACTCCCTATTCCCACCCATCTCCTTTCCATTCCTATGGGTCTGTATATCCTGGATGTTCTCTATACTATATAATCTTTTTCTCTAGTCTCTTTCATTTAGCAAATGCTTTCAAGGTTCATTTATGTTGTAGCATGTATTATTACTTCATTCTTTTTATGGCAGAATAGTATTCCACTGCATAGATATACCACATTTTATTTATTCATTCATTAGCTGATGGGCATTTGGATTGCTTTTACCTTCTGGCTACCATGAATAACACTGCTATGAATATCCACGTGTAAATTTTTGTGTTAATAGCTGTATTCAGTTCTTTTGGGTATATATCAAGGAGTGGAATTGTTCAGTTATATGGTAACTGCATTTAAGTTTTTGAAGTACTGTCAAACTAATTTCCAAAGAGATTTATTCAGGTGTGTATCATTGCACCCAGCTCTCACTGTGGTTTTGATTATATTTTCCTAATGGCTTATGATGCTGAGCATCTTTTCATGTCATGACTGATCATCTGTAATCTATTTTGGAAAAATGTCTAATCAGACTTTTTCCTTTGCCCATTTTAAAAGTAGGCTGCCGTTTTACTGTTGAGTTCTTAGAGTTCTTTGTTCTGGATTACAAGTCCCTTATCAGATAAATTGTTTGTGACTATTTCCCCTTATTTTCTTTCTTGATGGTGTCCCTTCAAGGAGAGAATTTTTAATTTTGATGAAGTCCAATGTATTTTGATAATGAACATTTACTCCTCTGTTTTCATGTGGGAGTTTTGTATGTTTAGCTCTTATAGTCTTGGGTCTCTGATTCATTTAATTTTTATACATGGCATACAGTAGACATCATTACTACTTGCAGTTAACTAAAAGTTATGACCACGAAAACAGATTTCTTCAAAATTTTGTTCAAAGCAATAATATATACGTACTAATACTATACAGAAACAAGATCGGGCCTCACAATTATACAAACATAATAGTTGTAGTAACCAGGAAAATCCGCAGGAAACAAAACTGAAGATAATATTACGAGGCTATCTCAATTTGAAAATCCAATTTTGAAAGGAACTTTTAACACATACATAGGACTTAAAAACAACTTTTATATTCCCCTAAACATATGAATGATTCATTTACAAGTGAAAGAAGCTAAAGAGTTAACTTATATCAATGAGGAAGCAGAATACAGATGTGGTAACAAATGAACAGGAATAAAGTTAATTGGTGGCTAAATTCTGCCTTGCTGCACTGAGTAGAAGGATCACATAATTTGACAGAAGCCTCCCCTCCATTTTTAATTTTCATAATTTTTAATTACAAACATATGAAGAACAACTGGAAAAGGAAAAGCTGTTTGAACCATACAACTGTAAAAACTTTCAGTATATTAATATATCATAATTTTAGAACCTGCCTTTTTTCTTCATGTAACATAGAATCTTCCCAAATATATTACTGTGTTTATTCTTTTTCTGTGTGTGTGTGTGTGTGTGTGTGTGTGTGTGTGTGGTGCCAGGGATTGTACCCAGGGCATTCTACCTCCGAGCAAGACCTCTAGCTCTTGTTATTTCTTATTTGGAAACAGGGTCTTGCCAAGTTGCTGAGAGCTTCACTTTGTTGCTGAGGGTGGCTTTGAACCTGTGATCCTCCTGTCTTAGCCTCCCAAGTACTGGGATTACAGGCATTCACTACCACTCCTGGCTTGAACGTGTTTATTCTTATTAAACATGTTTTATAATTAGATACTACATATCACATGCTAGCATTGTCAATAGCATTGATATATTATCTTTACTGTTACCCCAATATAGTCCAATATAGCTGGCAATGGCTACAAGAGGAAGTTGAAACTATCAGGTAAATATTGTTAATATATATGTTCCAAATTCACTGCACCAACTCACTTATGGTTAGGAACAGTCTCTTCCAAATTAAAAATAGCCTTTAGAAAATGGTAAGTGAAATGCTAAAAAATATTTGGCAAAACATTTATAAAAGCATCATTTCTATTTACTAGTTTTTTCAAATACACAAGATCTCAAAATGTACCTTCACATTGGCTTCTTTCAAACTGATGACCTTATCTAAATCAGGCTTGGCAGCATTGGCATTGCCAATAAGCAGGTAAAAAGTAGCTCGTAGTAATAATGCTTCTGCCATGTATTTGCCTTGAGCATCTATTTCTTTTGAGCATTCACTTATGATTTTATCATAGTTTTCTTCTTCCATGTACTGTTTGGCTTTTAAATATCCAGAACTGAAGATGAAAACAAACATAGGACATTTTTTGTTAAAAAGACCAAATGCTAAAACTTGCCACATTTATCAAACCTGAGTTAAGTAATCATCCACTTCCCCTTAGCAAGTTAATCAGCTAACAGTGGTAGAAAAAGTGGGAGATAAAGATCAAAAGCAATTGTTTTCAAACCCTCCAAGATGCTACAGATGCAGGACCCAGTTCTGCTTTACTACTCGAACAATTCCTTTTCTTCCCAACACATTAAAAAAATGTCATGCTGATAATTATACTGTACTTTCTTTTAGAGAGGAGAGCTAGCTTTGATTGCCAAACCACAACTACTGATAAATATGAATAAAGTAAGCATATTAGATGGCATATATTACATTAAACGGCTGGATATCCAGCTGTAAACAGAACATCCTGTGTTTTGTTATCAGTGCTCTATAGAATCAAACAGAAGTCCAAAGAATGGTATTTTCCTGAGCAAGAAGGAAAAAAATAAACAAAACACCAAAACCAATAAACAACAAAAACCTTGAAATTTACTCTTTAAGCACTCCTAAGAATCTTGCAGCTTATAAATTTTAAAATTTTCTGCACTAACACTGGGTGTTGAGCTATATTATCATTTTCAAGTTAGTGCCTCTATTCAAATATAATCAACAGCTGGGCATAGTGGTGCACACTTGTAATTCCAGTACTTGGGAGGCTGAGACAGGAGTATTGGATATTCAAGACTAGCCTTAGCAACTTCATGAGCCGCTCAGCAACCTAAACCCTGTTAAAAAATAAAAAATAAAGGGTGGGCAGCGTAGCTCAGAGGTAGAATATACCCCTAGGTTCAATACTCAGTACTACAATTAAAAAAAAAAAAAAAAAAAAAAAAAAAAAAAAAAAAAAAAAAAAAAAAAAAAAAAGCATCAACAATTTGACTCAATGGGAGTCTCTTGAGAATGTAACAAAGGACTCCAAAGGCAGGGTAGACTCTTGGTAATAAAAACTTGAGTCACCAGAGAAGCAACAGACACATGCTTTAAAGATAAGTATTTTTATTATAATAATGCTATCATTATATAATTTTTATTATACTTATATCTAACTGTATCTGTAGATAAACATTTCTTTTCTTTTTGACTCTGAACCTACCTGGGCTCCAGAGAAAGTTCATGGTAGTACAAAAATCTTTTGGCAAACACCATGCTTGACATACTTACTTTTCTTTTACTTCTAAAGCTTCCCCTTCCTTGTCTTTATCTTCGTCAGACTTCTCTCCTTTAAGCATGGGCTGAGAAATGATGTCATCCGTGAAAGAACTGAAGTAAGATTTGATAAACTGTGGTGATGGCATCAGAGGTTCACGATTCTGAAATTTAACCGTATTTAAACTTATTAAAATGAGAAAACACTAATCAAAGAAGCAGATCCATTCCAGAATAGTAAGAATAACCATTGTAAAATTGAATTCCCATTTTCAAATAACTAAAGAATATTAAGCTCTAAGCCACAGGACAAAAGACAGTCAGTGGGAATGGTGAACCTGCGAGTCTCAGCTGTTGAAACACATTTTATTTGTTCATTTTTGCAGTGCTATAGATAAAACCCAGGGCCTCATGCATGCTTGGCAAGCGCTGTACCACTTACTACTTTCAGATGAAAGCCCATGTACAAGGAAGGGTCGTAAATGGTTGAGACTTTACAGGCCATAGTTTCATATGCTACAACTACCTAACTCTGTTGTTATAGCTCAAAAGCAGCCAAAACAATGCGTGAGTGGCTGAATTATTGATAAAAATGGGAAGCAGATTGGATTTGGCTCTAGACTATAGTATGGTAACCCCTAATATTGATGAATTCCAATATTCGCCAAGTATGGTATTGGACAAAGTCTACATTCTTCTTGAAAAAGGATATGCCACAAAAGTCCAAGATTATAGGAAAAAGAAATATAATCCAGTTCTCATTTCAGTTGTTACCACAAGCACTATACCCAAGTTCAAGTAGCATATATTAGAGATTACCCTTCACAATGTATATATTCCCCCTGTTACCAAACTCAGATTAATTTACCTTGTATTTTTCTTTGGCTTTCTCTTTTCCAAGAAGTTTAAGAACTTTATCAGCTAATAGCATGCTTTGCTGATTTTGGAACCCTTCTAATATACACACAGCAGTGACATCTAGAAGTGATGGAAAAATAAAAGTATGAAATTATTTCAATTTAAAAGATCAGTGGTTCCTTAGCCTCTCAACCTTTCATTCAAAGCAAACAATGGCTGTCCCCTGTAACCTCAATTTTCTCACAATTCCATATTCTTGCTTCTCCAAACAAGTCAATCTGGTATTGTATTCCCTTGATAACTGTGGCTAGTGCCAAAGTCAAATCTTTTTCTCATCTCATTTCTTCTAAAACTCCAATCAACCTCCCTCTGCCAATTATTATGTTAGTATTTTGAAACTCTGGTTCAAAATTTAGGATTCTCTTTTCTAAAGCAACACTTCTTCCACCCACTACTAAATCTCACAACATAAAACCTCAAATACTGCTAAAAGATTCTCTAAACCATTCTCATTTGATAATCCAGATTTAAAACAAAACAAAACAACAACAATAACAACAAAAAACTATGGGACCTTTTCCTTTAAAGAATTCTTGGGCTTGAGGGTGTAGCTTAGTGGTAGAGGGCAGGCTTATCATTTGTGAGACCCTGGGTTTGATCTCTAGCACAGGGGGAAAGTTATTTTAAAAGCAATTATTATGGTTAGATCTTATTGATGCTTTAAAAGCAAATTTAAATATGCAGTGGAAAGCACTTTTAGACTGTAGAAATTACACTGTGGTTTAGCTTCATATCACCTAGAAAAATGTACTTTAAAAGCCAGTGCTCTATACACAATAATTGCAGTTTTGGAAGCAGACACGGCCAATTGGAAGATGCAGAACATTTACATCATTTACTGAGTGTAACAAATTCATGTTTTGTACCAGTTATATAATTTGCAACTCAGAATAAAATATCTGAAAATTTGAAGGGCAAAATACAAATGTTTTCTTTGATGATTTACCTCAAGGTTATTTCACATTTTCATAGGATATTAACTGAAGATATATAGAATCTTATAAACAATATCACTTGCTAAAACCTCTTTTATAATTTCCTTTGTCATGGAATTCTACTAACTGCCAAGTCTAAAATGTGTGGTATATAAACTCTGAATCTTAGTATCATTTAATTCTATAGTTGAGAACAAACACAGTTAATTACCAGCAATTTTAATTTAAACAAGAAAACAAAGTCTTAGTTGGGAGAGAGTTTAACTTTTAAAGACAATTAACTGATTTCTGTACTCACAAGGCAGAGTTTCATATAAATTTATCAGTGACTACAAAATCTTTAGTAATTTTCATATGCAAATGCAAATATACCCTCACCTTCTAAACATTCCTTCTTATTGTCTAGCTTCTCATGGGCTTTTGCACGTCTAAAGAGAGCTTTCACATATTTGGGATTAAGTTCAACAGCCTTTGTACAATCTTGTGCCACCTCTTTCCATTTTTGCTGTAATTGAAAGTATTCAAAAAGTCATACTGATAAAAGCACTATTCAACAAATTATCAATTTTCCAAACTAACAGGACAAATATTAATAGTTCCACAATAGGAAATGTATTCCCAATACAAAGTTAATATCCACAATATACTATGAAAGTTCATATAATATCTGTAATAAAGATGGGCAATCAGATTTTGAAAAATAGGCAAAGGGCACACTTGAGCCGTCTTTCTATCTCTAAATCTACAAACCTACCTGCAAGTTTTGTGCTTATACCATTCTCTTCTTGCTCCTGTTAAAACTGAGGAAGCACCCATCTTCATCAAGGGCAAACCCTCCACTGGTGATCTGGATCAAGGACTTCACTTTCAGCTATCCCTTCTCTGCAGCAATCTGCTTCTCTTCTGAAGCATTCCCATGAATATAAAAACACTTGCTCTAGTATATTCCATCTTTTAAAAGCCCTCCTTTGATTCTATAACTTTCTACAGCTACCATACGACTTCTTCATTTCTTTTTATTACCAACCCTTATTTTCCACCTACCTCATTGGCTCTTCCTTCTCAATTTCCTCTGCTGAATTTGCTCCCTCTACCTGATCTCTACATGCTGGAATCCTCAAGGTCTCATCTTTTCTCTCTCCTAAGTGATTATATCTACTATCTGACTGTATCGTCCAAAAGTAGATGATTCTCAAATTTATGTCTAGCCCAGATATTTCTCAATTTGTCTACTTAGCTGTCTCACTACTCTACCCACTAGTATTAAAATCTTTGCTTCTCTTCACCTTCATATTCAATGCAATGGCAAGTTCTATTGGTCTTCAACTTTCCTTCATGTCTTACCTAGGTTACTTAATATCCTAACTTGGTCTCCCTGTTTCCACTCCTATTTCTTTCCAATATATTCTCAACAGAATAGTGAGAGCAATCTTAGATGATGTCCCCGCCCTACTTATGACCCGTAAATGTTTCCATTATACTTCAAATCGGACCCAAACTCTTTTATTATTGCCTACAAGGCTTTTCTTGACCTGATCCAATTTTCTCTATATATACTCTAGGAACTTTTTATGCCTCTTTAAGCACAAAAAACTCTTTCTTGCCTCAGCAATTACACATACTGTTGCCTTTTTTATAATATTCTCTTCTCTGTTTAGTTTATCAATTCACTATATAAACATATAATGATTCTAACACATAGCCTTTAAAAAGAATTAAAAGATCTGCAGATGCTGGTATAAAAAGTTGTACAAGACATGGAAACTGAAAAAATATAATACAAATAGTATGTTTTTAGTCCTCTCTCCCCACACATAAATATTTCAGCTACAGAAACACAAATTTAAGTATTCTCAAACTATTGAAATGGACAGGGTCTCTAGAAAACATCAATTTTCTATACTAATATAAAATATATATTTGTAGCCAGCAAAACTAAAATGTGCTCTTAAAGTTTAATTAAAGGAAATAAAAACAGAACAAAAGTCTTATAACTTCAAAAAACGTATTAGATTTGAGCAGCACTAACTGAAACCTTAAGCAAATAAAAAGAAACAAGAGAAAACATCATAGCAGAGTACATACCAATTGTTCAAAGGCAGCAGCTCTGTTTTGATAAAATGTGGAAAGGTCAACATTCTTCTCTGTAGGGCACAAACTAATAGCCTCCGTATAGCACTGAATAGCTTGTTCGTATTTTCCTGCTTTAAAATATTTATTGCCTTTGTTCTTGGCTGCTTGGGCTCTATCAAGAGAATTCTGAAATGAGAAAAAACAATTACTTCACATTAATCAACATTAGTGAATACACTTGCTTCCTATAAATATTTCTATGTAACAGATTCTTATTAGTAAGGCTACTGAATCAAAAGATTTATACATTTTTCATTTCAAAAGCACTCAGACTTTTCCAAAAAGGGCGTAGGTACTTTAAAGTATCATTTCCCCCCATCATTCCTGTCACCAGTAGAAGCAATAACTGTTTACTTTTTCCAAAACTAATGGGTATAAAACTGGTTCTCAGCCACAGATAATTCTACTCTCTTATTTTAGAAAAATCCAGTCCCTGTAGTGGCCACTAAAGGTGGAAGATGCTGTGAAACTAAAGAAAAAGAAAGAGACAAATCTAGGATTGTACAAAGTACCATTTTTAGGGACTTACAGACAGAAGCACATCTTGGAAGGTGGCAAGACAGAAGATCCCCATACCCTGGGGCAGGGAGAAGAAATTTATATGCTAAAGTAGACAAAAGCATGCTGCAGTCAACCAGAATGTACCTAGCCTTTCTCAAAAAACTATTAACATGTCCAACATCAGTTAAGAAACAATACAGGCAACAATGAATGGCTGGCAAAACAAAACTTGGCTGACATTTTTTTTTTTTTTTTTTTTTTTTTTGGTATTGGAGATTGAACCCAGGGGCATTCTGCCTTCGAGTTACACTCCCAGCCCTTTTTATTTTTTGTTTTGAAATGAGGTCTTCCTAGGTTGCTGAGTCTCATTACGTCACTGAGGTGTTCTTGAGCCGGGGATTCTCCTGTCTCTGCCTTGAGAGTACTGGGATTAACAGATGTGTGCCACTACTGCTAGCAGCTTAATATCTTAACTGTTTGTTCTACATAGGTTGGAATGCATGCCAGGGTCACCTAACAGGAAAAATGGCAGTTATGACCAAGATGGCTCTGATCATTCAAGCTGGATTACTATACTCCTAGGGCATACTTGGCGATATCTGTAAACTTTCTTTTTCTTTTTGGCAGTACTGGGGATTGAACCCAGAGCTTCCTGCATGCTAGGCTTCCTCTCTACCACTGAGCTACACCCCCAACCCTGGAAATATTTTTGGTTATCACAACAAGAGGAAGAGAGGTGCTGCTATCAAGTAGGTAAAGACCAGGGATGCTGCTAACATCCTGTAATGCACAGGATTACCCACCACAAAAAAGAATGATCAGATCCAAAATATTAACACTACCAAGATTGAGAAACTCTGGCATAAATTAATATCCCAATACAATTTTAATTTGCATTTTCCTCAATATTAATGAATTTGAAAATCTTTTTATAGCCAAGTGTGGTGGCACATGCCTGTAATACTCCTCAGCCAGCCTCAGCGACTTAGGGAGACCCTGTTTCCAAATAAAAAATTAAATTGGGCTGGGGGGGGGTGTGGCTTGAGCTTGAAAATAGAATGCTCCTGGGTTCAATCCCCAGCACCAAAAAAAACCCGCTAAAAACAAAGAAAAACATTTTAGGTGTTTACTGGTAACTGGTCTTCTTATTCTAAAAACTACTTATTTGTGTTTTGTGCTTTTCCTAGTAAGTTGTTTTTCAACAGTATAGAATAAACAATACAAATACCCTGTGTATAACAACTGTCACTCCAAATCCATCATGACCTATCAATAGTCCTCTTGAACCCCTATCTGTCTCAGAGTCTGCTTTCTGGAAGACACAACACATACAAACTTTATGTGGACAATATGGAAGAATTAGTAGTTAATACCTACTGAGGACAGCTGTGAAAACTCTAATTAATTTTGGAAGCATCTTTGGGTGTTATGCCTTTGATAAAACTTGATTACTGTTTGTCAATACCATTCACCTTCAACAAATACAGGACTACAGAAGAATCTATATACCTCCATCAGGTATAAACAACCAAAGTAAAAACAGAAGCAATAGCCCTCACTTTAAAGATCTATGAAAACCAAGTTTCTTGGGGATCAGGGTTACAGAGAGAATATCAGGATGCCAAGACACTTTTCCTGTACTTGCTCTTCTCTCCCTTATTCTTACTTCACTTTCTTTCTTGCTTCCTCCTCCTCCATTTATCTTGCTTTCCTAGTATCATTACAGCTATAGTTCTTTTTCAAAAGTACAGTATACCAAGAAAGATAGACTTGCAGGAAAATCAAAGTATCTAAATTCAGAGTATTACAGTTTAAGCCAGCTATTGTCAACAAGAAATACATCTATTTTAAAACTGAGATGAGAATGAAATCAAATAAGAAATGCACAAATTAACAGATAAATGTGAAATCTTCCATTTGTAATACTTAAATCATCTTCCAAAAGCTTGGGAATGTAAGTTAAATAGCAGCATTGAAACATATTTCAGGGATACATACGCTTTAGGACTATGAAAATAAGCTAAAACTAAACCGATAGAGAAACACTTACAACTGAGAATCCCTTATGTAGTTATAGGCCTTAGGGACAAAAATCAGGGTTATTTTATTTTGGTACTAGGAATTGAAGTCAGGGGCCTTCTGCCTCTGAGCTAGACGCCCACCCCTGGTTCCATTTTATTTTTTATTTTGAAACAAGGTCTCCCTAAGTTCTTGAGGCTGGCCTTCCATTGTCTCAGTCTTCCAAGTACTACTGGGATTACAGGCTCACAACACCACGCCTGGGTAAGAATCAGGGTTACTGATGGAAATCTTCTACTTGAGACAACCTCCACATTCCACTTCTACATTGGAGAGAAGTCAAGTGGAGTAAGGCTGTGTTATTCAGGAGTGAGGATCCTCTACCCAAGAGACAAGTGACAAGCATAACTTACCTGTATTTCAAGAGATCATACACCATGAATTACTAACAATGAAGGAAAATCAACACATAAAAGAGAAGAACCCAAGTTAAGCAGAAAACTTTTCTCTGAGAAAGCAGGATAAACCAAGCAAACAGAAAAAGGGGGGGGGGGGGGCATTGTGGTGGTTCTGGGGATTGAACCCAGGACGGTGTGTGTGCAAAGCACATGCTGTGCCACTGTGCAACATTCCCAGCCCTGATTAGAAATCTTGAAAACGAAGTATGGTGGCGCATGCCTGTAATCCCAGTACTTGGGAAGCTAAGACAGGAGGATCACAGGTTTTAGGCCAGCTTCAGCAAGAAGTAAGACCCTGTTTCAAAATAAAATTAAAAGGGGGGGGGGACTGAGAGTGTAGCTCAGAGATAGAATACCCCTGCGTTCAATCCCCAGTACAATAAATAAATAAACAAATAAATAAAATATAAGAAAATAAAAAGAACTGGCCTTGTTGGCCTATAATTTCTAGCTACTGGGTAGGCTAAGGCAGGAGGATGACAAGTTAAAAACCATCATGGGCAACTTAACAAGACTCTATTTGAAAAGTGAAAATAAATAAATAAATAGGAATGGGAATGCAGCTCTGTGGTAGGTTAAACCCCCAGTATTGCCAAGAAACAAACAAAACACAACAAAGTAAGACAGAGAAACAATGGCAATTAATCAGGGACAATTCTGAAAAGCCTCTAAGCACAATGCTGGTATAACAATCAACACCAGCCTGCTGCTATGCCAGTTACCAACCAGCCCTCATTTTCATAATGCTGGAACCCAAATCAGACAGAAATTAAAATGCACTAAAAGAAAAGGTCTGAATAGAAAATATGCCAGTACCTATTTTTTTCCTTTGTAATAAAAGGGATCTTAGTATTGCTTTTCAGAGTCACTTTTCTCACTATTTTCTCAAGCTACATTAGGAACTTTTAGAATTAAGGCTGAAGTTGGAAAATAAACTCAAAGGCAATTTTGAAAGTAGATATTTATAAATGAGAAATTAAGCCGGGCGTGGTGGCGCACGCTTGTAATCCCAGCATTCGGGAGGCTGAGACCGGAGGATCTGGGTTCGCGGCCAGCCTCAGCTACCTAGTGAGACACTCCGCAACTTAGTGAGACTCGGTTTCAAAATAAAGAATAAAAAATAGGGCTGGGGGTATAGCTCGGAGGTAGAATGCCCCTGAGTTCAATCCCCAGTATCGCAAAAAAAAAAAAATATATATATATATATATAAATGAGAAATTAATACTGAGAGACGCTAAAACATAAAAGGAACATTCTGAATCGCTAGGATCTTTTCTTGTGCTCTTTTTGTCTATTCAGAAGTTACTAAGAGACAGGTGTAGTGGTGCATGCCTGTAATCCCAGTACTTGAGAGGCTGAGACAAGGAGGATCACTGATTTATGACGCCAGCCTCAGGAACTTAGCTAGACCCTCAGCAACTTAGTGAGACCCAGTTTCAAAGTAAAAAAAACAAAATAGGGCTGGGGATATAGCTCAGAGATAGAATGTTCCTGGGTTCAACCTTCAGTACCAAAAAATAATAAAATAAAAACTATTAGGTGACTTAAAACACTAAATAACATTTAATGTTACTGAAAACAACAACAACAACAACAACAACAACTTTATTTTGGTAGTCTTTTCAATGTCCTTAATATTTTACACTAAAATTCCTTGAAAATGGATATTTCCTCTGTATCTCCTACAAAAAATTAACTTCTAATTGATAGGAAAGATTGTTTTAACAATAAAGATGGCACTTTCCCCTACCTCTTCCAAAACCCTCCAATAACTTATCACTGCATGGTCCGCATAAAAGACTCCATACTCTACTCCAGCCACCATGGCCTCCTACATGTAACTCTGGTGGGTCCAAAGAACATTAATTTCAGCAAGTACAGTGGCATGTGCTTGTAGACTGGTTACTCTAACCTGGAAGGCTGAGGCAGGAGGACTGCTTGACATCAGGGGTTTGGGGCCATCCTGGACAATACAGTGAGACCTCCTCTCTTAATACTGAGACAACGACAACAACCCTAATCTCTTTGTAAAAGAACACAGTTTGAAAAGATTAGGTCCTATGTATTCAATGTCCAAGACGAAAATAATATAGGGGCCCTAAGCTCTGTGAATACTGGTAAGAATATAAACAATTGATGAAGATGTTCCCGTCTACCTGCCATATCACAAAATCAAAGTATTACTTAATCTATGAGAAGCCGGGCGTGGTGGCGCACACTTGTAATCCCAGCATTCGGGAGGCTGAGACCGGAGGATCCGGGTTCGTGGCCAGCCTCAGCTACCTAGTGAGGCACTCTGCAACTTAGTGAGACCCTGTTTCAAAATAAAGAATAAAAAATAGGGCTGGGGGTATAGCTCGAAGGTAGAACGCCCCTGAATTCAATCCCCAGTACCAAAAAAAAAGTCTATGAGAAAATTTAGCTTTTTCTACCCAGGATGTAATTAAGTCCCATTTCATAAATGTCAGCAGAGATATCTCCAAGTGATTCTGGTTTAATAAAGTCAAAAAATATCTAGAGTCAAATCTTACAAATAATCCAGAAGTTACTGCATGAAACAAGTATCATTAACTGTTAAAATTCTTCTGAAAAATTCTTTAGAAGAGCATCATACTGGAGATATGAGAGCGATGCCACATAAAGCCCAGGTAAGACTGTGAAGTTAGTCCAAGGTAGGATTCAAACTCCAGCAACCTGACCCCAGGTTGACTAAAATTTACTTCCGTTACATGGACATAGAAAAATGCTCAGACCCTCACTTTGGTATAACAGAGGAAACAAATTCAGGTATCATTAGCTTGCTTACTACTGAGGGCATCAGTAAAAAACCAGCATCATCAGCACAATCAGATTTCTTCTTTCTTCCCACCAAGCAAGTGTAACTGAATTCATTCTTGTTGATGTGACTTCACACAATTGGTCCACTGCACTCATGAGATCAACCAACAGTATATTGAAAATATTCAGAAAAAAGTTGCTGACATGTACTGTGTAGTGAAGCCTAAGTTGCTGGTTAAATCTACTATACATGTACTGACTTTTCCCCCTTGTCATTATACATTATGGTATCAAATTTAGCATTTACATTGTATTAGGCATTATAGTAATCTAGAGATAACTTAAAATATATGGGTGGACAGAAGTATATTTTATGCAAATAGTATGGTAATTTTATATAAGATACTTAAATATCACTTGATTTGGGTATCCCTGAAGGGTCCTTGTATCAATCTCTTATAGAGGGTGAGACATGATGATCATACAACGAACAGGGTAGTTTCTATCCTGAAGGACTAGATTAAAGGCCAGTGCAGAAAACAAGTAAACTGGCAGCCTCTCAAATTACCACTGAGCAAAACACTGAAATTCCAATCTACAAAGTAGGAGATTAGTAAATTATACATCTGACAAGTAGAAAATTATTGGTCCAAAAAACAGCAATTGCATATACAATAAATTCAAAATTATTTGAATAAAACACAAGATCAAAAGCAAATAACTCACACAATACATCTAAGGAAACAATGGAGAACATTAAATATGTCTCATTTCTCTTCAATAAAAATTTATGTGTGCGGAAACCTGTCAAAAGGTAATGTCTGCGCCCCATCTCTTAAAGATGCAAATCTACTCTGGAAAACAAGTTACATTTTGAAATGAAAGTTACAGGCATTAAGGTACAATTCGGGTAAATTTAGTGGAATACAAAGTAAGAACAAAGATTGCTAAATATAGCAAAAGTCACAAGAATCTGCTTTGAAACAAAAATGTCTGACAAAGAACAGCCAGGAAAGTACTCCAGGCAAAAAACATCCTAAAAGGATTAGCACATATATGGAAGTTCAAGAGGTCAGAAAAGGACTAGCCTCTAAAGACCAAGTCTCTGTAACAGGACCATGGTACATCAATAATGTACATTTGGCAATAAGGAACTACTATAATTCTTAGCAACTCTTCACAAAATATCATGATGATGATGACGTATAGTCACTGTGGAAAAAATGAGCTAGAAAAATGAGCTAGAATTAGGTACACTCATTCATTCATGAGAAAATAAAATGGGTATTGTCACCATAATACATTTATATCTCATTAAAGTATATATGATGTGGTTTGACAATGTTGCTTATTCAGTGATAATGTTGCTCTTAAATGGTTTTGTTTCCTAAATTTACTAAATTCATAAAGCATACTATATTTGAATCCCAGCTTTAGAGAAGTAGCAATCAACTCTGGAACACTTACTACAACATGAGAAACAATCTTTCCATATCTACAGACCATCTGTTACTTTAATATGAACCAAACTTGGCTAATAATACTTAAGATCATATGGACTCAAACCTAGTAAGAAAATCCTTTTTCATCTCATGTTTTGAAATTTTAAAAATCTACAACCAATTCCACCTACTACATCATACACAGCACTCTTTACCTGAGAAGAACCTACTTATAAGAATGCATCTTAAACTGGGCGTGGTGGCACACGCTTGCAATCCCAGCATTTGGGAGGCTAGGACCAGAGGATTCGGGTTAGCGGCCAGCCTCGGCAACTTAGTGAGACTCAGCACCCTAGGTATCTGGGAGGTAGAATGTCTCTGGGTTCAATTCCCAGCACCTCCCCCCTCCAACACACAAAACACACACACACACACACACACACACACACACACACACACACACACACACATTGCATCTTCTGCAGGATTATGGTTTTAGGCCATACAAAATCAAGAAATTTATAAAAAGGATGCCTAAATGAAGTTTAAGACTGCTGAATTGAATCCAGGATCAATTAGTAGAATAAAAACAAAAGGCTGAAAATTTTGAAAAATACAGGTCACTTGTGAAACACAAACACACTCACACACCCCACACACAGATGCTCTATTAAAATGGAGTTATGTCCCAACAAACCCCTAAATTGAAAATATTGATAAGTAGAAAATGCATTAATAAGCCAGGCATGGTGGCACATGCTTTTAATCCCAGTACTTGGGAGGCTGAGACAGGAGGATCACAGGTTCGAAGTCAGCCTTGGCAACTTAGCGAGACCTTGTTTCAAAATAAGAAATAAAATCAGGTTGGGCATATAACTTGGGAGGTAGAATGCCTCTGGGTTCCATCCCCAGTACCACACACATACACAAAGCATTTATACATCTAAGTTACTCAAAGTCATAGCTTAGCAAAAGAGTACTATGCAGTATACTGATTGTTTACTATCGTGATCCTATGGCTGGCTGGAGCTGAGCTCACTGCCACTGTCCAGCATCATTAGAGAGTATCATAGGGAATATCATTAGCCTGGGAAAAGATCAAAATCCAAAATTTAAAGTATTGTTTCTACTGCATATCTACTGCTTTGGCATTAACAACAACAACAACAACAACAAAAGACCAAAGTCAAACCATCATAAGTTAGGGACTATACATACACACTTGTCAAAAAGTCTTTTATTAGTCAAAGAATAAAGCATCATTTATTTGTTCAACACCTACTACATGGCAGGCACCATACATAGTTGAGAGTATAATGAAAAATAAGACAGAGCTAGTCCCAGCCTTCAGATTCAAGAGTACTGTGGTAAAGACAGGAAAAACAACCCTAGTATCATGTGGTAAGTGTTATGGAAGGGAAAAGTCCAGGGTGTTATGGAATCACATAGTGGTGTGCTTAGATGGAGCAGGATTTCAGAAAATGTGAAATGACCTCAATGTTGTAACTCAAAGGATGAGAAGTCAGGGATACTGGGGCAGTATTTACAGAACACCCAAAGGCCAGAATGATGTGCCAAGAAATGAAGTTGAAGAGTTAAGGAGTATCAACATTATGGAAAGTCTTAAATTTTGATAAGGAGTTGAACTTCATCTTGATTGGAAAGCCACTTAATCATTTTAAGCAGGGAATGTATGGGATTTACTCTAGTAGTAACAAAACAGATTAGAGGAAGATATCTGGTATCCAAAGGTAATAGTTCCAGGAACTCCTTTCTCATACCAAAATCTGTGGATGTTCAAGTCCCTTATTATATAAAATGACACAGACCTGGATGCAGGTGGCACATACCTGTAATCCCAGTACTTGGAAGGCTGAGACAGGAGGACTGCAGGTTTGAGGGCAGTACACAGGAACTTAATAAGACCCTGTTTCAAAATAAAAATATGTGGCTGAGGGTGTAGTTCAGAGGCCCCTGGGTTCAATCTCAAGTGCCAAAAAAAAAAGAATATTTACATAGGACATCTTTCTGTATTCACTTTTTTGTTGTTTGCTTTTTTTTTTTTTGAGACTAGGGTTTTATTATGTTGTCCAGTCTAGTCTCTATCTTGTAGGTTCAAGTAATCTTCATGCCTCAGCCTCACCAGTAGCAGGGACTAAAAAAGCATATGTAACCATGCCCAGCTCCTCCAGTGCAGTTTGGAGTCATCTCTAGATTACTTACAATCCAAATACAATGTAAGTGCAATGTAGTATTTGTTAAATTGTACCGTTTAGGGGGTATGACGTGGAAAAAAAAAAAAAAAAACCTATATGCATGTTCAGTAGAGTTGTAATTCTTTTCCTGAATATTTTCAATCTTTGGTTAAATTCATGGATGCAGAATCCATAGATAGGGAAAGCTGACTGGAATATTCAGTTGAGGAATAATAGCAGTGTGAATAGGGTAGACACCTACTTATGACACCATTTATGATGTAGAATTTCCTGGGTATGTTTACAGATTTGATGTGGTGGAAATAAGAATAGAAAAGAGTTAAGGATGACATGTTCTGATAAGACAAGGCACACTAACAAGGGGAATTTTTACGGACAAGAAGAGACTGTGAAATACTTGTGAGTTAATGAAATAAAGGTACTCTTTTTAAAGTTGTGCCTCATGAGAGGTCTGGGCTAGAGACAAGAAATTAAGAAGCCATTGATGTGTTAAGTGCTAAATAAGCAATACTCAGTGAATGTGTAAAGTATACAAGAATGTCAGTCACTAAAAGGAAAGGCATAGAAAGACACTAGAAAGGAGATTGAGAATCAGTGAAGAAGTTATCAGGATATTAAAAAGGAAAAAAAAAAGAAAAAGAAAACGTGGTGTCTCAGTAACAACTGAAAAAGTTATGCTATTATGGGGAACTGTAAAATACTGATTGGAAAGTGTTCACTAGCTTTAATTACACAGAAGTCTTATTGTTGACCCATACCAATTAAAAAAAACCCTAGAAACATCATTTGGGGAAAGAGAACAATTTCATTTTAAGGAAGATGACTGACAACAATATGATTCAGTCACTGATCCCTTTACTAAAATACTTGTAAGTTAAGTCTTCCCTTTCCTACTCTAGAGTGTTGGCTTAGATTAGTGGTTCCTAAGCATTTTATCCAAGACAACATGTATGTAATGGCAAAACCCCAGAACATTAAAATGACTTTTTAATCATCAGATTAAATAATAATTGGATAAAAAGTTACCACCAAGCTAACAATGCACTTTATAAGTCATATTTTTAAAATCGTAAGTTGTTGGGAAAAAATACTAGTTAAGACATCTGTGCAGCTAGTACACCATGCTTGGCGTACATTTGGTAGTGCCTTGTGATGACTCAAATCAAGACTGATTGATCTTAAAGAACTCTTCTGATTCTGAAAATCTATAATTTAAGTTCGATTATTTATTTATTTCATTGATTGATTGATTGCAGTACTGGCAATTGAACCCAGGGGCATTCCACCTCTGAGTTGTACTCCCAGCCCTATTTTTAATTCTTTATTTTTGAAACAGGGTCTAAGTTGCAGAGGGCCTCACTTAAGTAGCTGAGACTGGCCGCGAACCTGCAATCCTCCTGTCTCAGCCTCTCAAGGGATTACTAGCATGCACTACCATGCCCAGCTATAATTCAAGTTTTTAAAAAAATTACTGAAGCAAAATAGCACATCATGGCAGTTTTCATAACAGTTTAAATGGAATATAATCTAATACTTTTAGGTACCTCAATCTCAGACACCATCAACTGTGATTAGATGATTTCCTTTAAAAGATATCCTGAAATTACCATTAAATTAAAACAAATATGAAGAGCCACTGCACTTGCTTTTACAGTTTTTGCTATCTCAGAAAAAAAAAAAAATCAAATATGGTCTACCTTGCACATGAAAATCTCAAATCCAATAAACAAAAGCCCAGAAATTTCAGTACTTCATTTTACATTAAGACAAACACAAGCCATCAGATAAAATTCAGAGACTTTCCATTCTATTTGCTGATACTAAGTACTAAACAGACAATATCTATCCTTCCTTCATTCCCTTAAAAGTTATAGCTATTGCTCAGGTGGAGATTCCACAAGTTTTTCTATTATTTGAAACAAATACTTCCCTATTTACAAAACCCACTAGGGTTGTCAATTTAAAGGTGCTATTCAAATATATAGCAATTTCTCCAACCACAGATAATAAAAAAATTACAATTAGTGGGTAGTTACCTTAAGATAGTATAATACTAAGGACTAGACTTTTTAAAAATGGTAATACTCTTACAGAATTTATTGGTCACCAACAGTTGAGGGATCCATTTCCATAAAGAAAATGACATTCTTATTGTTGCTTTACTAAAGAATAATCTATTCAAAGCAAGATTTCATGTAGATGACCATAAATTCCACAAAGTGAACAATGATATATTCAAGTGTTTTACTCAGTTTTATTTGGGGGTCAAAAATAAATCATTTTAAAGCAATTCAAGTTACACAGAATTCAATTTTAAAGTCCAATTTTCAAAAGCTGTCAGATTAATAAAAACTTTATAAAAATGAAAAAAAAAACCTTATAAAATTAAAAAATGAGTCATGCATGCCTGTAATCCCAGAGGCTGAGACAGGAGGATTGCAGGTTCCAGGTCAGACTCAGCAACTTAGTGAGACCCTGTTTTAAAATAAAAAAATAAGAAGGGCTGGGGGTATACCTCAGAGGTAGAAAGCCACTGGGTTCAATTCCCAGTACAACAACAACAACAAAACCAAAAACCAAAAAAGGAAAGAAGGTCAGTGTTGATGTAGGCAATGCTGAAAAATTGAAAAGGGAGTTTAAATATATCTAAATGCTGAAAGGGAATTTGCTAAATTCTATCAAATACCAACAGTAAAGAATACCTGGGATGAGGTAGGGTGGCTGAAACTACAAGAAGGCAAAACAGTTTTATGTATAGAACTGTATTTTTAATGATTGTTACAGTACTGAGAACTACAATCTTCTATGATTAGAATTAAATGATACATGAAATAACTAGCAAACTTCTAATATAAAAATGACATGACAAATGATAACCAACTCAAAGAATTTTCTTGATAAACATTCTCACTAGCTGCACTCAGGATCCTCAATTTTTAGTGCTGGATGAAATATAAGAGATCTAATATTTTAATCCTCTTATTTTATAGGAATGACAGTAAGGTCAGGGAGATAAGATGACTTCCCCAAAGTAATAATGTGGGACAGCCCAATACAAAGTAACATCTGCCCAGTTCTCACAGCCTATGGGTTTTCCTCTATATTGTAATGCAACTTTTTAAATTAAAAACAGGCCAAATTTTACTGTTCTACAGGAAAGATGATATGGTTTTTTTCATGGCTAGCACAATGCCTCACTCAATGACATATAAAATTATTCCTGCATTAAATCTTCCTCAACTCACATTATGTGTGCAAGTTTACATAAACTTGCATATGTTTAAAAAACACTTTACATGTGTAAATAACTGGAAATTATTTCACCCTAAGTTTCTCAGAACTGATTTACTCTGTTACTACCATGGTATAACTCCAGACTCAGATAAAATCCTCCACCTCACCCAATTCCAGTACTGTTAAACAGCCAGACCAATTCTCCTCATAGCTGTAGGACACCAAAAGGATTTAATAGTTCAACAAAATCATACAAAGCAGTTCACCGCAAACGCCAATGCTTGGTCTAACATCAAAGAATATTTATCACTTGTGTTAGGCTTGGTCTAGTGCATTTCCAGGTAGAGTAAAAAAATTTAAGATGCCTACAGACAAAAACTTTAAGACCTCAGATTAAAAATGCAAATGTTCCCACTATTTTACTCGTTAGAATTTGTCTTTTTTTTTTTTCTCCTAAGCAGTTTATTTTGCTTTTGTCACTGTAGTTGCCCAGGCCTCTTCACAGTGCCCCGTCTAAAACCCTTTCGAAAAAGAGTGGTTCGTTATTAAAAGGTTCTTACCGACTAGGTTCTTTCTAGGCCTTGGAAATCACAAAAACAATTCACATCACAATGTACCAATACTTTATGGAATCTGGCTTCCTTCCAGATTTAATTTAATTAAATACAACCATTACATTTGCAAACGTTCCCTGCATCTACAACACTTGAGATAAATGCTGTGTCACTGGTAAGAAAAGTGACTTTTCTGAAACCCAAAGGAAAACTTTCAAAGAACATAGATAACCTGTCCCCTCGGGGTTACTCCATTCCCTACAAACGCAGCCAGAAATGAGTCACCCTAAACTCATGTGCTGCGGCTTGCCAGAACCCGACTGATGGAAGCCCCTCACCGGCACAACCCGAAAAGGAAAAGCTGCTTCCGCTCGCTTCCACCTCCAAGATCAGGGCAGCTTCTCACCATTTCCAAGGGGGAACCTTCGGGATGTCCGCTGCCCAGGGCCGGACTAGCCCTGCCCTCCGGGGTCTTCCGTTCGCTGTTGCGCTTCAGGCCGCTGGCGTCGCCCCGGCCCCCGGCCTCCCGGCGTCGGCGCTGCCGGCTCCACAGGTACATGGCACCCGCGCCCAGCAACAGGGGCGCTCCTACCGCCAGCGCCAGCTGCCATCGGGGCAAGCCACCAGTGCCCGGGCCCGAAGTCCCGCCACCACCGCCCACTCCACTCCCGGTGCCCGGCGCAGCAGCTGCGACCACTGCCGCCTCCACGGGCTTAGAGGCAGCCATGACGACTGTCCTTTGCCGCCGCCCCCTTGACGGTCGCGGGCGCCACAGTCACTGGATAGCGTGGGAAGGAAGACCCAAGGCAGGAAAGGAAAGCACTGAGCGAGCGAGCACGCTAAGCAGCGGGAGCGGACGGCTGAAAAGGGCCAGAGGTCACCGGAAGCCCAGGGCATGCCGGGCCAGACCTAGCGGTCGGTCTCCTCCCCTCTCAACCGCGGAGGAGAAGGAGGAGGGGAGAACCACTTCCGGGTTAAGGGGGCGGGGCGTGCGGTAGGCGTTCCCAGGAAGCCCTTTCTCTCTCTTTCTCTCTCGCCTGGCTGCTGTTTGGGAGAATCACTTCTGGGATCTTGGGTCTTAGGTGGTAGCCGATATCGTTTTCTCCTCCATCAGGATGGAAGGACAGCTTCCCTCTTGCCTACCGGAGCGGAAAAGGGGAGCGTACTCTGCGGGCGCAGGCGATCTGGGTAGAGGGAAAATTCCGCTGGACAGTGTGAATGGGCGGGAGAGGCGGAAGAATTGTGAAGGTTATTGGTTGGCAGCGTTTGTGGGCGGGGCTCAGGCAGAGCTGCTCAGTTGATTGGTAGATTTGGGGCCCGGTTTTCCAGTTGAGGCCACGCCACATTGGCCCCTTTCAGACCTAGAGGCTGTTAGTTGGGTTTGCTGGTCGAGTGTCGGAGAAACCAACTGATTGGAAGAACTCTAAAGATGAGTGGGGAAAGAGCTGAAGATAGCTGCCTATATCGACCATCTTTGTGTGTGTGCGTGTGTGTGTGGGGTTACTGGGGATTGAACCCAGGAGCATTCTACCTCTGAGCTACACTCCCAGCCTTATTTTTTTTTAATTTATTTATTTTTAAATAGGGTCTCACTAAGTTGTGGAGTGCCTCGCTAAGTCTCTGAGGCTGGCCACGAACCTGCGATTCTCCTGTCTCAGCCTCCCAAGTAGTGGGATTACAAGCGCGCACCGCCACGCCCAGCCTTCGCCCATCTTCTTATCTCGACCATAGCCAGCTTTTAGTTTGGAGGAATTTGAAGTTATGGGACCTGTTGCAGACGGCAGAAAGACTGGGTGCAAACGGGAAGTCTGAGGTGTTTGCAGTGGAAATGGATTGAGCGTGGTTCCTGCGGCTCTCAGTCTGCACCAATTATGAGAGCGGTGACGTCTACATTTTTAAAGGTTTTGGAACTGAGTAGGTAGACATGTGAGCCCCCAGGGTTCCCACCTGCTTCCAGGCTTCCTCTATATATTTGTGTCTTGAGCTGGATTTCACCTGACACCCCGGCCCACACCAGGCTCCCTGAAGTCACGCGCCTGCCCTAGCGCTTAGGTCCTCCCACCCCCATGCTTGTTTTGCAGTAGCTATCTAAAGCCATTTTCTCTCCTCATTCTGAAAATGTATTTTCAGCTCATAGTGTTTTTAGCTCAAGTAGCTGTGTCAAGAGTTTTTCCTATGCTCTGCACGCGACCACTGAAAATATGAAAATAATCCTTGCAAGATGTTTCGAATTAACAATATTTTTAAGAAGAAAAAGTGGGAGCAGGGACTAGGAATCCAGAACTATGACTCCCCATTTCAGGTATACTGGTTTACAGACACATCAAAAATTTATAAATGGTCATTTTGCTTTTGAGTACAGCAGGAATTTCATCATCTCAGTAGTGCTGCATGAGGATGAAGAAATAATTTACTAAGGGACACCAAAGTGAACTGATTAAAATAGAATGGCCTAAATTTAAAAAGTTTCAGGATCATTGCTTTTCTCTTGCTTCATTTGGGTTCCTACTAGTAGACTGCTTTCAGGCAATAGGTTATTTTAGCAATAAACTAAAAATGGGCGAAGAATAGGAATGAAATTGAAATTGAGTGATCAAGTAGTGATCGTTACAGGCAATCTGCTTCTTCCTCTCCTGATCCGTGAGCCCCAAAAGGCAAGTCTGTCTGTGTAATCTTAGCTTTGCCTTTTTGGAAGAGACATTAGGGTATTTCTTGAAATTTCTATTTTTTTCTGTGGCATCTTGGAAGATTGTAGGATGCTAGTAGTTATAAATGATTGGCAGGAACTAAACATATTTGAAAATTTAAAAGAAATTGTTAGCTTATTTATTGGCATAGGCAATAGACTGTTATGGTTAAAATCTAAAAGTTGCAAAGGATTTATTGTGAAAAAGTCTTCCTCAGCCCCTGCCCTTAGCCACACAGTTCCCCTTTCCAAAGGCAATATTAGAGAGTTTCTTGAAACATTTTCATATTAACTAATATTTAACTAAAGGGTTGATTTTGTTTAGTTTTAGTTTTACTATTGGCATTTATAAATTATTCTTACTACTTTCAGTTTTTAAAATTCTAAATTTTACTTTAAAATTTATTAAATTTATATTTTAATATATAACAATATTTAAAATATATGTGTGTATTTTAAAATATAACTTTTATAAAACTATTATTTTTTGAGTTTTTGTCATTTTTGTTGGTGCAGTGTAATCATAAATCATAATGAAGTTCAAGAGTGATAGAGACATACACACACACAGTACTGGTGAGCTTTCCCTCAGCTCCCACTCCACTTCCCTTCCCAGTACATGATACTGAGATTGGCTTTAAAGTTTTTGTATAGATACATAGTATCAGTTGGAGGGTTGCCTTCATCAAATCTCCCTCCCTCTCCTAGACCCCCTCCATCATTCCACTGGGGTTTCTCCTGGTTTGTCTGGAGTCCCTTTTGTATCCCAGTTTCTCTCTAGCTTCCACACATGAGGGAAAAACATATGACCCCTCATTTTTTGTGACTGGCTAATCTCACCATAATATCCTCTAGTTCCATCCATTTTCCTGCAAATGACATAATTTTGTTCTTCTTTATGGCTGAGTGTAATTCCATTGTGTGTATATATTCCATAATTTCATATCATTCATTTGTTGATGAAGAACTAGGCTGATTCCATAACTTGGCTATTGTGAATTGTGCTGCTATAAACATAGATACACATGTATCACTGTAATATTCTGACTTCAGTCTCTTTGGAAAGATACCCAGGAGTGGTGTAGCTGGATCATATGGTAGTTCCATTCTCAGTCTTCTGAGGAATGTCCATACAGCTGCATTGGATTTCCAATCCCAGGAACAATGTATATTGTATTTATTATACAATGTATGAGTACCTAATGCATTTCCCCACATCCTTGTCAGCATTTATTTTGTTTGTATGTTTAATGATTGCCATTCTAATTGGGGGTAAGTAGAATCATGGGGTAGTTTTGATTTGCATCTCTGCTAATGATATTGAACGTTTTTTTATATATTTATTTGTATTTCTTTTTTAAGTGTATAGTTCATATATTTAAATGTTTTATTTATTTAGCTAATATTTTATATTCCTTTAATTTTACAAATGAGAAAACTGAGGCTCAGAGACTCCGGTGACTTACCTAAGATCAGTTTATCAGTATTGCAACATATGGTCTTACCATTTTGGACTTGTAACCCAATTGAAGCTATGACCCACATGGTCCAGGCTCAGACCAAATGCAAATTAATTAATTTATTTTTGTGACACTGGGGATGGAACTCAGGGAACTTCTACATTGAGGTTACACTCGCAGTCCTATTTTATTTTTTATTTTGAAACAGTGCCTGGCTGGTATCTTACTACTTGCTGAGATTGTCCTCAAACCTATGATCCTCTTGTTTCAGCCTCCCAAGTACTCGGATTACAGGTGAACGCTACCATACCTGGCCCAAATGCAAATTTAAAGAAACTTTACATGAGAAGGAATTTTATGGTTTCCTTGAATCTCTTAAAGACATTGAAGAGGATCAAAGTGGCAAGGAAAATATCCTTTCCTCACTTTCCCAATTGTTTGGTACAGCAAGTTCTCAGGAGCTTATTACTTACCCCCAAATGTGTCAGTTACCCAAAACCAAAGCCAAACCACATCCTGTATCCCCGCTCAACACATTTCCACTATCTCTCTTGTCCTCTTGTTCCCCTCTTTACTGAATGTTATTACTCCACCTCTTTCTAGAAGCCATTCCAAGTCTGCTTCTGCCTCTTTAGGGAGTTTCTCGTATACCTATTTTCTGATCCCATATTTAAAATGCCAGAAGAACTGTCAGGCAAAAAAAATCTCTGCTCAGAGGAGGTAAGTTCAAATGGTGATGGCAGGCTTCTTTTAGGAAAATAAGAGAGAAGACTCAGTTTTTAAAACCATCTCACTTCCATTTTCTAGCTTATGTATCTCTTCTCTCATTCTGTCCTCCATTTCTTTATTGATTGTAGTGTAGAGCAGAATTAAGAAAGTCACCTACTGGCATTGTGACCTTATTGACTGGATGCATATTTTTCTAAGCTGTGAAATGATAAAAACATATACCTCTCAGGTTATAGTAAAGATTTAATTAGGCAATATTTAAAGTCCTTTTTAATGTTTGTTACAAAATGTTTGACATCAATGTTTCTCTGGCTTTCTAACTACTAAAAAAGAAAAGTGATAAAAGCTTACTTTTCTAAAAAATTTAAATTTTGCCTATTGGAACCTTTGTGTGGTAGGATAATAGAACTTAAAAGAAGTAGCTTTCTCCACCTATTTTCTGATCTGTATCTTAGAAGGTAGAAAGTCTAATGGACTGGGATTTGAAAGATGTGGCTTATTCTAGATTCTCTACCAGTGAACTGTGAATGTCACAGCAGGCCACTCTGTTTTCCATATAATATGAGAGGTGGATTAGATGGTTTCTAAGGCTCATTATTGTCTTAAAATTGTATGATTCTACCCCCTCAAGTGTCATTGCTGCATCAAAGACTTTCAGATTGGTAGAGTGAGTAGGTAGCTAGTTGATTGGTGGGTGTGCAGACCTTCCGGTGAGTCACAAACATCCTTATATTTAGCACATAGATATACAGCTCTATTCTCTTTTAATTTTGTCTTGGGTTTTCATTCTTTCTGTTTCTTTTCACTGAAAAAATTATTGGAAAGAGTCGTCTATATCTTTTGCCTCTTGTTATTTGTCAGCCATTTCCATCTAAAATCCATTGTAAAGCCGGGCGTGGTGGCGCACGCTTGTAATCCCAGCATTCAGGAGGCTGAGACCGGAGGATCCGGGTTCGCGGCCAGCCTCAGCTACCTAGTGAGGCACTCCGCAACTTAGTGAGACTCGGTTTCAAAATAAAGAATAAAAAATAGGGCTGGGGGTATAGCTCGGAGGTAGAATGCCTCTGAGTTCAATCCCCAGTACTGCAAAAATAAATAAATAAATAAATAAATAAATAAATAAATAAATAAATAAATAAAATAAAATCCATTGTAACTTTATAATTATTCTGAAACTGTTTTAGAGGTCACTAAATTCATTGTTGTTTTTTCACTTCATACACTCTTTTGATACTACAGTCATTCCCTTTTTTTGTTGTTGTTTTTCTTTTGTACTAGGGCCAGAACCCAGGGCATTCTACCTCCTAGCTATGACTTTGAAGCCTTATTTATTTTACTTATTTATTCCAGTGATTGAAGCCAAGGGTATTCTACCTGTGAACTACATTCCAGCCCTGTTTTATTTTTTATTTTGAAATATGGTCTCACTAAGTTTCTGAGGGCCTTGCTAAATTTCTGGGTCTGCCTTTCTTTTTATTTTTTTTTTGGCGGTACTTGGGATTGAACTCAGGGGCATTCTACCTCCGAGCTATACCCCCAGCCCTATTTTTTATTCTTTATTTTGAAACAGGGTCTCACTAAGTTGCAGAGTGCCTCACTAGGTAGCTGAGGCTGGCCACGAACCCAGATCCTCCGGTCTCAGCCTCCCAAATGCTGGGATTACAAGCATGTGCCACCACTCCTGGCTTCTGGGGCTGGCTTTGAACCTACAATCCTCCTCTCTCAGTCTCCCAAGTACTGGAATTACAGGCATGTGCCATCATGCTCAGCTCTACTTTTTTATTTTGAAACAGAGTCTTACTAAATTGCTGAGGCCTATCTAGAACCTGCAATCCTCCTGTCTCACCCTCTCAAGTACTGGGAATTACAGGTGTGTACTGCCACACTCAGCTTCATTCCTTTCTTGAAATGTTTTCCTTGTGGTAGATGTGGTGGTGCATATCTGTAATCCCAGTACTTGGAAGGCTGAGACAGAAGGATTGCAGGTTTGAGTGCTTCAGGATTGTAGTAAGACTTTCAGCAACCTAGTGAGACCCCATTTCAATATTAAAAAATTAATAAATAAAAAAAAAAAAAGACTGAGAGTGTTGCTTGGAGGTAGAAAGCCTCTGAGTTCAAATCCCCACCCACCCAGTACCACCACCACCACCACCAAAAAAAAAAGTTTTCCTTGGTTTTCAGAAGACTAGATTCTCTGATTCTTCTACTGTCTGACTAATATCTGATTTGGTAATGTCCAACTGAACTTTCTGTGATTTTGGAAGTATTTATGTGTGATATCTAATATGATAGCCCCTAGCTAGCCACCTGTGGTTAATAAGCACTTGAAATGTGGCTACTATGGTTAAATATATTTTCATTTTATTTAATTTTATTTATATGAATAGTTACATGTGGCTACTGGCTATTGGATAGCACAGCTTTAGAGCTTCCTAAAGTATAGGAACTAAGGAGAATTTCTCTTTTTTTGGGCAGTCTCCCCATTCATAACTGCTTTCAGTCAGCATCTCACTGCTGTGACCCAAAACCCTGATGACAACAACTTGCAGGAAGGAAGATTTCTTTGCTCACAGTGCTGGAGATTTCAGGGGTTCAATTCATGTCAGGCCAGGTAACATCTGCAGAGCTCAGGGCATGGTATGGGAAGCAGAGAGAGCACAAGGGCTCTTCTCTCACACATCATAGAAGCCAGAAGCAGGGAGAAAGCAAGGGGAGAAGGGACCATATGCAATCCTTAAGGCCACACCCCTAAGGACCCCTCTTCAGCAATCAAGCCCTGCCTCCAACATGGCTACCTTGTCTCTGTGAAGTCTAGAAGGACATTCTAAATCCAAATCATAATAGTAACCAAAGTAAATCTCTGCTTCATGTACCATTTCTCTGAAGATAACCTCTAAATATCGCATGATATGATTTCTAGTCTTATGTTTTCTAGTACTTACTAAACAACTTTGCTTAAATGCCTCATTTTGTCAGAAAGAGGACTCATCATCTTTCCTCTCTATTCTCTTATATAATCATTTTTCTTATATCATCATTATTATCCTACTGGTGATCCACTCCTAAAACCTTAAGCCTTTTTAGACCTTTTTCAACCCTACATATATATGCACATGTAAACACTCAGAAAATCAGCTATGAAGTCCTCAATAAAAACTTCTTTGTAATATCATTTTTACGTTTTTCTTCTTTTTCATGCCATCTGCTGCTTCCCTAGTTCAAATATGTGAAAACACATAGTTGCATGTGACACATAATAGATTCTCAGAAACATAATAGATGTCTTAGTTCAGATTGCTGTGACAGAAATACCATAGATTTTTCAGGTTTTAAACATTAAAAATTCATTTTTTAAAATTCTGGAGAGTGGAAGTTTGAGAATAGGGTATCAGTACTATCAGCTTCTTGAGAGGGCCCACTTCTGCGTCACAAACTTCTGATTTCTTGTAGTACCTTCACTTGGTGGGTTGAGGCAAGAGAGCCATTTGCAGTCTCTTTTAGGTCTAATCATTGCCCAAAGGCTCCACCTCCTAATCCTATCACATTGTGGGGTAGGATTTCAATGTATTGATTGTGAGTGGGAGGGTGGGGGGGGGGTACAAACATTCAATCCATAACATTTAGCTCCTTTTTTCTCTTTTATCTATTTCATTTTCCTCAGACCCCATATTTGCTTCCCAGCTGCTCTCCCTGCTTCTAGTAATTGTCTTCTGTCTTACCCTGCACCTTGATATCACAACTGCTTTTCCTACAGTATAATTCCAATTTCATTCTTGAGCCCAAAGCTTTTAGAACCTCTCCATTTCTATTATATAAGGTTAAATAAATGTCTCTGCTCACCCCCATATCCCTCACACACTTTATCCTTGGTCCACATTGTTAGCATTTAGCAGTGTTTGAAATTATTTATGTGACCCCACAATAGGATGTAAGTTCCATGATGTCAGAAACTTTGTCTTGTACTCCCAGAAACCAGTAGATAGTTGGTGTAGTGGATAATTTTATGGCAATTTACTAGGCCATGGGGCACTCTGCTATTGGTCTAACATTTGGTCAAATATTGTTCTGTTTGTGTCTATCATGTTTTTGGATAAGATTAACATCTGAATTGGTAAGCTGAGTAAGAGATTGCCACCCTAAATGCAGTTGCCCTAATGCAATGAGCTGAAGGCCTGAATAGGACAAAAAGCCTGACACTCCCACCAGAAAGAGGAATCTCCTCTTCCCTGACTGCCTTATGCTAGAACATAGGTCTTTTCTGTTTTGGACTTGCACTGATATGCTGGTTATTTTTGAGTCCTGGGACTCATAGTTTTCAGATTGGAACTATGCTGTCAGCTCTCCTAGGTCTTAGCTTGCTGTCCACAGATCATGGGACTTTTCCGCTTCCATGATCATGTGGTAAAATTCGTTATAATACACATAGACATATAAGTGTATGCCATCTATCCTTATGGGTTATTTGTCTATCTATCCATCCATCCATAATTGGTTCTGTTGCTCCGAAGAACCCTAATATAAATATTGGGACAGCAATGGGATGTTATTTTAGTAAATACTTAAAAATGTGGAATTGGCTTTGGGCCTGGGTGATAGATATAGGCTGGATGAGTTTTGAGGTGCCTGTTAGAAAAAGCCAAGATTTCTGTTAAAGGAACTGTTGGTAGGAATACAGACTTTAAAGGCAATTTTGGAGAGAACTAAGAAAGGAATGAGGAGAGCTAGAGGCAAAGCTTTCATCTTCTTAGCGAATACCTAAATAATTATGAATAGAATATTAGTAGAAATATGGATGTTAAAGGCCATTCTGGTGAGGTTTCAGATGGAAATAAGGAACAGGTTTTTGAAAACTAGAAGAAAGGCAATAATTATAAAGTGGTAAAGGATATGATTGAATTGTATTCTAGTCTTATAGGATGTAAAAATTCCAAGTGATGAATCTAGATATTTGGCAGAGGAGATATCTAAATGAAGTCATGAAGGTGTGGCTTGGGTTCTTCTTACTGCTTATATACTTATTATATTTATTATAGTAAAATGTGAGAGAAAAGAGGTAAATCGAATAAGGAACTTTTAATAAAAAAGAAGGGCAAACTTAGAGATTTGGAAGATTCTCAGTCTATTCTTATTGCAAAAAATGAGAACACTTGTTTTTAAGAGAACACTAAGGGTATGGCTGAACAGCCACAAATCAGAAGCTAATGTATTATTTTTCTTATATCCTATACAGTGTTTCCTCTAATCCTATATGTCAGAGCAAAGTAATTTATTTTCTCCTTTTGCATTGGACCATATGCTATGATGTGTATGTGTCCCTAAAGTTCCCATGTTGCAAATTTAATCCCCAAATAATTATGTTGATAGTATTTGGAGGTAAGGAATTTGGGAAATAATTATAGTTAAATGAGATCATGAAGGTGGGCCCCCATAATGGAATTAGAGTAAGAGACATCTGAGTTCACATTCCCTTGCTCTTGGCATGTGATGTACTCTGCTGTGTGTGTGTGTGTGTGTGTGTGTGTGTGTGTGTGTGTGTGTGTGTGTATTTACATATATTTTTTTGAGGATGCTGGGGATTGATCTCAGGGACATTCTACCTCTGAGCTGTACCCCCAACCATATTTTATTTTTTAATTTTGAAACACGGCCTGCTAAGTTGTTGCATCCCTGGGATGAACCTGACTTGGTCATGGTGTATAATTTTCTTGATGTGATTTTGAATGTGCATTGCTAGTATTTTGTTTAGCAGTTTTGCATCCAAGTTCATCAGCGATATAGGCATATAGTTTTCTTTTCTTGAGCTGTCTTTATTTGGCTTTGATATTAATGTGATGTTGGCGTCATAGAATATGTTTGGGAGAGTCCTGTTTCTTTCTGTTTCGTGGAATAGATTGAGGAATATTGGGATTAGCTCTTCTATAAAGTTTTTTTTTTTTTTTCTGGCCCAGGGCTTTTGCTTGATGGTAAACTCTGCTGTTTCAATCTCTTTTATTGCTCTTGGTTGGTTTAAGTTTTCTATATCTTCTTGACTCAGTTTAGGAAGGTTGTATGTGTCTAGAAACTTGTCAGTTTCTTCTAGATTTTTCATTTTGTTGGAGTATAGTTTTTCAAAGTAGTTTCTGATGATCCTTTGGATTTCCATATTGTCATTGGTAATATCGCCTTTTTCATCTCTTATTTTGGTAATTTGGGTTGATTTTTTCTTTTAGTTAAGGTTGGCTAATGTCTTATCTATCTTGTTTATTTTTTCAAGAAACCAGCTTTTGGTGTTGTTGATTTTCAGTATTTTGTTTTTTTCTCTACTTCATTAATTTCTGCCCTGATTTTCATAATTTCCTATCTTCTAGTGAGTTTGGGGTTAGACTGTTCTTGTTTTTCAAGGGCTTTGAGCTGTGTCTTTATGTTATTTATTTGGTGGTTTTCCCTTCTTCTTATGTGGGCACTCAGTGGTATAAATTTTCCTCTTAGTACTGCCTTCAAGGTGTCCCAGATGTTTTAACATGTTGTGTCTCTGTTTTCATTGGTTTCTAGGAATTTTTTAATTTCTCTCCTTACTTCTTCTATGACCCATTCCTCATTCAGCAGTGTAGTGTTCAGTCTCCATGTGTTTACATGGTTACTCTGGGTCTTCTTAGAGTTGATTTCTAGTTTCATTCCATTGTGGTCTAAAAAGATACAGGTAATTATGTTACATTTTTTAAATTTGCTTGTGCTCACTTTGTGGCTCAGAATGTGGTCTCTTTTGGAGAAGGTTCCATGGGCGGCTGAGAAAATTGTGAATTCAGCTGTAGTTGGGTGAAATATTCTGTGTGTGTCTAATAGGTCCATTTGGTTTATGGTATTCATTAGTTCTGAAGCATCTTTTGTGTAGACTGACCTTTTGTGTAGAAGATCGGTCTAGTGATATGAGAAGAGTATTGAAGCCTCCCAGTATTATTGTATTGAGATCTATATGTGACTTTATATCATGAAGAGTTTATTTTATGAAAGTGACTGTACCTATGTTTGGGGCATAAATGTTTACTACTGTTATTTCCTCTTGCTGAATTGTTCCTTTTACTAGTAAAAATGACCTGCTTTGTCTCTTCTGATAAGCTTAGGCTTGAAGTCTAATTTATCTGATATCATAGTTGCTTCTCCTGCTTGTCTTCAAGTCCATTGGCATGAATTACCTTGTTCCAGCCCTTCACCTTTAGTTTGTGGGAATCTTTGCTTGTAAGGTGTGTTTTTTGCAGGCAGCATATAGATGGATTTTGGTTTTTAACCCATTTTACCACCTTGTATCTTTTTATTGGGGAGTTGAGGTCATTTATATTCAGTGTGATTACTGAGAGATGATTTTAATTCCTAACATTTTGAGTTTTAACCTGTTTTCGGTAGTATTTGTTCTTCTTTGTTTAGTTGTTTACTTCCAGGAAATTATTGTTTCTCTGGTTCTCACATTTATTTGTTTTATTTGTTAGTTCTTCTTTTAGTTTTGTTTTATTTGTTAGTTCTTCTTTGTAGTTAATCTCTTTGAGTATTTTTTATAGAGCTGGTTTGTAAGAAATACAGTCTTTCAGCTTCTGTTTGTCATGCAAGGTTTTTATTTCCCCACCAATCTTGAAAGATAGTTTTGCTAGGTAAGAGAATCTTGGCTACAAGTTATTTTCTTTCAGAGTTTGGAATATGTTGCTCCAGGCCCTCCTGGCTTTCATGACTTGGTTTGGGAGTTCTGGAGTGATTCTAATTGGTTTGCCTCTAAATGTCACTTGGCCTTTTACTTTTGTTGCTTTAAAATTCCCTCCTTAGCCTCTACATTAGTCAATTTGATTATTATGGACATGGTGAACCTTTTCGATCTTGTCTAGTGTGTTTCCTTTACCTGCGTGTTGAGTTCTCTATGTTTGGAAAATTCTCTGATATTACTTCTTTGAAAATATGGTTTATTCCATTAGCTCCAACTTTAATCCCTCTTCTATACCTATTGTAGGTATTTAGCTCTTTTAAAATTGGCCCAGATCTCATCAATGTCCAATTCATGCTGTTGAAATTTTTTTTCCTAAATTGTGCACTATGCATTCATTTTTCGATTGGTCATCTTCTAAGAGTGATATTATATTTTACATGTGCTCTAATCTATTGTTTATAGTTTGTATTGATGCCTTCACTTCAGTTATTGTATCTTTCATGTCCTTTACTTCCCTCAAGGCTTCTCTTTGATTCCTATTCAGGGAGTCAGATTCTTTGTTTATTTGTTCCTTTATTTCTTTCTAGCTCTCCCTGAATTCTTGTCAGAAATCTTGTTCCATTTCTACTACTAAAGATCTGAATTGTTCTTCTAGTAATCTCTGCAATTCTATGTTGGTGAGTTCTGTTATTGTGGGATTGTGGTAGCTCATTGTTTCTTTGCTATTTTTTCCTTCCCATGATTTCCCTGTTCTTAAGTTTATATCTTTGCTGCTTTTGCAAGGTTTCTCTCAATTTATAGGTTTCTTTCTTTCTTTTTCTCTTTCTTCCTTCCTTTCTTTTTCTTTCTTGTGGTACTGGGGATTGAACCTAGGGGCATTCTACCTCTAGCTACACCCCCAGTCCTATTTTTTATTCTTTATTTTGAAACAGGATCTCACTAAGTTGCAGAGGGCCTCACTAAGTAACTGATGCTGGCCTCAAATCTGAATCCTCTTGTCTCAACCTCCCAAGTACTGGGGTTACAAGCGTGCACCACCATGCCTGGCTCTAGGTTTCTTATTTCTATTTTCTGTGAATAGTATCTTGTTTTGAGTTGCGATTACTCTAGGTCTTCTTCTGCCCACTGCAGTGGTTGTTGCTTCTGTTATGGCGATTTGTCTCAGAGGCCTGAGTAGAACAGCTTGTGGCCTGTGTGTTTTTAGGCCTCGATATGGAACATGTTGAGCTATTCCTTCTCTTAGCTGAGATAAGTTTATCCTTGGTGTCTGGCAGTCCTTTCTGGTAGTTCACCTTCTGGTCCAATCTCTGCAATAGGGAATTAGAAGTATCCGCTGGTCTATACAAGGGCAGGTTGTGTTGTGTTCAGCAGTGAACGTTGGGTGATGGGGGAGAAGCCACGGTGATGTGTTCAAGAATAGGGTAAAGTAGAAGATATGATCCAGTGGAATAAGAGTTTGAGTGTGTTAAGGTGATATATGGTAGAGATTAGAGATAGTGGGTATATGGAGGGATTCTGGTAGTCAATGTAGAGTATTTAGGTGTAGTGGTATGAAACGGTCTTGATATAAGACAGAGAAAAAAGAAAATAAAAAAAGTGTTGAGAAGAATATAGATGGAGGTGGGGGACTTTTAAACGGCATGAGGAAGAGAACAGACAAATGCACAAAAATAACAAAGCAACCAACCAATCATCCAAACAAACAAGCATAAATAAATAAAACAAAGCAATACAAAACAAAAATAGAGTATAAAAAAACAAAAACAACAATAGCAAAAACAAAAACCCTGCAAGTATGTAGATATAGAGCCGACTTGGCCTTTGCAGTCCTCTTGGATCTGTGTGGATTTTTTTTCATCTTTTAAATGTCTACATACTATATTAGATTTTTGAGCATGTTTCAGGCATTCTTATTTGCTCGGTTCCCTGTAGTCCTTTTGTGGATCTCCTGGTGTCATCCACCCTGTTTCTGTCTGTCAGTGCAGGCATCGAGTTCTGCTGGTGACTCTCCTGCTGCAAGCTTATGTCTCTGAGCTCTCCACATGTCCTGTCCCTGTGCTACTCTTTGTCTATGTAGGCAGTGAGCATCACTGGATCTGGATCTAGTGTAAGCCTGAGGCTCTGTTCTTTCCACAGGCCTTGTGTCTACATCTTTTTCTGCCTTTGCAGGTGGCAGGTGTGCAGTCTAAATGCGGGGCATTTTCCAGGGGGCCTGTAACATCTCTAGGCCCTGTGTGCTCTGGGTCCCTTCTGCACTTCTGCTCCTATTCAACCACTAGAAGGGTGGGCGACCAAGTCTGTCTTTTGCCATGGGAGCCCCTCTGGCCGTGCAGTTAACTTATAATTGACTGGTACTCTGGCTCTGGAGGGAGAGGTGATATGGGGTGTCCCTGCTGCAAGCTTATGCTGGTTATCCAAGACGTTCTGGTTGCTGTTGATTGTGCGGGGATATGCTGTCTGATTAGGATGTGGAGTTCTGTCATCGCTTACTCTACTTCTGGTCACTGGGTATACAGGAGGTTGTTAGGTGCCTCAGTGCTAGTAGACCCTGCTCCACGTGGCTGGCTCAATGGTGGTTACTGCGCCGCTGCTGGGCATGTGCTGCTGCCGGGTGCACTGGCTCTTTTGCTCTGCCAGTCTGCTTTCTGGGTTTTGTTCAGCTGCATTTCAATTTTCGTTACTTTGTTCACTTTTTTCTTCCATTAGGAAGCTGTTTTTATGGCAGTTTTGATTTGAGTTTTACAGCACCTGAGATGAGGTGTTTCTCTTAGTCACCATCTTGGGCTTCTCCTCCTCATTCCTTTCTTAGCTCCCACTAGAATCCATATTTCCACCAACAGTCCCTTCAACAGTGATCTTAGCTTTCTAAGCCTTATTCAACTTCCATCAAAGCGTCAGTTGAGTGGGTGCTATTCCCCTTGCTTTTCAGAGGGAATGTCATGTCATGACTCAATCAAGTGACTGCTCTTTTTGCTGTCAGAAGAAGCCTCTGCATTTATTTTCAGGGAACAATTTATAGTAACCCTAGATCCTTCTCCTTTGATGTTACTGATAATTCATATGTATATTTTATACACTCATTTGTCACCTTTCCGCCTTCTCACACAGGCTCTTTTCATCCTCATCAACTTAGTTCATTGCCACCCACAAGAATTTGTGTCATTTGCAAATGTAGAAATGTTGCCTTGCACTTAATTTGTAAAGATATTGCACACGGCTTACGCTCACTGTGCTTTGCACAAAGAATGGTAAGGCAAGTGGGGATTGAGGTCCAACCTGCACTTTGCTTACAACAGTTCTGATCTCAGGCTGGGTCTGCCTGGAGAATGGTGTTTCTTTTTCTGGTTTACATGAAGATGCTGGTCCATCACTAAGTCATGGTTGTAGAGTGGGGGATCCCCCCAAAAGAACATCATTTTCTAACTCACTCATTTCAGTCTGGTAGCCCTGGCAAAGCAGTCCTGATTTTTGCATTAGTTGAGTCCTGAACCTGAAAGCCTTTAGGCTGTATTTTCCTATCTTTACATTATGCTGTTTTTCCTGGCCAGTGGAAAATAGTCTCAACTCCACCAATGAGAGGGAGACTTAACTTTTTTAAATTGGGGGGGGCACAAAAATAGTTTCTGTATCTATGTTCTGGTTATCTTTTGTTGCCTCATAAATTTCCCCATAACTTGGTGGCTTAAAATAATTATTTTATTATACCTCACAATTTTGTTGCTGATGAATTTGGGCAGTGCTTGATAGACTCTTCTCTGCTAGTACCAACAGAGATTACTTGGTAGTATTCAGTTGGTGCACGGGTTGGTATGGAGAGTTCAAGGTGGCTTAATCAAGGTTAATCAAAAGGGAAATTATGCCATGCATGGTGGTGCATGCCTGAAATCCCAATACTTGTGAAGTTGAGACAGGAGGATTGAGTTTCAAGGACAGCCTCAGCAAAATAGATGCTCAGCAACTTAGTGAGACTTTGTTTCACAGTAAATAAAAGGGGCTGGAGGGTATAGTTTGGAGGTAGAATGCCCCTGGGCTCAATCCCCAGTACCACAAAAAAAGGGGGAGGGACAGGGTGGAGATTATGCTGAATGTACCTGACCTAATCAAGTGAGCCCTTGAAAAAGGTCAAATAAATTGGGAATGAGGAAGATTTGTCCTTCAGACTGTGAAGAAGCAAATTGTCTATGGAAGGGCCATATGAAAAGGAACTCTATTGACTAAAAATGTTTCTTGGTCAACACCCAGCCTATAAAATGACCTACAACTAAAAGAAGTAAATTTTTTTCAACTAATGAACTTGGAAGAAGATTGTGAACTTCAAAAACTTGATTCAGTCTGGTGAGAATCTAAAATAGAGGACCCAGCTAGCCTACATTTAAGTTTCTAAATTAAGCCAGGTGTGGTGGCGCATGCTTGTAATCCCAATACTTGAGTGGCTGAGACAGAAGAATTACATGTTTGTGTCCAGCCTCAGCTACTTAGTGAGGCCCTCTGCAACTTAGACCCTTTTCAAAATAAAGAATAAAAATAGGGCTGGGGGTGCAGCTCAGAGGTAGAATGTCCTTGGCTTCAATCCCCAGAACAGTACTTGTAATCTCAGTACTTGGGTGGCTGAGACAGGAGTACTTGTAATCTCAGTACTTGGGTGGCCGAGACAGGAGAATCATGTTCGAAGCCAGTTTCAGCAACTTAATGAGGCTCTCAACAACTTAGTGAAACACTGTTTTCAAATAAAATAGGGCTAGGGGTATAGCACAGAGGTAAAATACCCCCACCCCTAGTTCAATCCCCAGTAAAACACACACACACACACACACACACACACACACACACACACACATTTAAATTATTTTTTTGGTACTGGGGTTGGAACCCAGAGGAATTCTACCTCTGATCTACACCCCTAGCCCTTTTTATTTTTTATTTTGAAGCAGGATCTTGCTAAATTGCTGAAGGTCTGGAAAAGTTGCTGAGGCTGGCCTCCAACCTGTGATCCTCCAGTCTCAACCTCCCAAGTACTGGGATAAAAGGCATATGTCACTAGATCCAGCTAAATAAACAAATTTCTCAGTGATGAAAACTGTGACATAATGAATTTATATTTTTTTTTTTTGTTTGTTTTGCCTTTTTAACACTTTTGGGGTGCATTGTAATTATACAACATAGTGAGATTCAAAGTGCTGCATTCTTACATGCACTCCTCACTAGGTGCATTTCCCTGTACATCTGACCCCTTCACTCCCCCTCCCTCTCCAAACATGTTAGTGAGACCAGTAGGATTCCTTCATATATGGACATAACATTATTTGAACTGTTCCCTTCCTCAGCCCTCCTTCCGGCATTCCCATTTCCCTCCCCCAATCCTCTTCCACTATTCTACTGGTCTTTATTTCTTCTCATGTAACTAAAGTCCCTTTTCTTTCATATTTTCTCTCTAGTTTCTGCATATGAGAGAAAACATACAACTCTTGACTTTCTGAGACTGGCTGATGGCATAATATTCTCTAGTTCCATCCATTTTCCTGGAAATGACATATTTTGTTCCTTATGGCTGAGTAAAATTCAGCTGTGTATATACAACACATATTCTTTGTCCATTCATCTGCTGATAGACACCTAGATTGGTTCCATAATTTGACTATTGTGATATATGGTCAATACTCTGCATAATTCACCTGCTGATGGACACCTAGATTGGTTCCATAATTTGGCTATTATGATGAGTGGTCAATACTGTGCATAATTCATCTGTTGATGGATACCTAAGCTGGTTCCATAATTTGGCCGTTGCAATGTATGATCAATAAGGGTGGCTATTCACTCCCTATGCCAGACCAGAACAGACTGTATTTTTTGGTTTCTTCTTGGACTATCCCCCCACCCCTCTAAGAGAGAACAAGAGCTATTTTTAAAAATTTTCCTCCTTTTGTGTTGTTTGTCGTACTGTTGACTGGAATGCCCTGGAACTAAAACTTTTTGAAATGAGTCTCAGCTTGCCTGCTCATCGGTACAAGGTAGGATGGAATGGAAAGTACCATTTATTGGAGCTTTGTCCAGACAGAATAGATGGACCAGTGCAAAGTTCTAAGTAGGAAGTTCTGGCTGCTAGGGTCTAGGTTTGATCAGAATTTTGAAAGTTGTTGATTGGTATGTACTTCGGAGAGATTATATTGACCCACTCCAATGTTAGGGAAGATGCTGATCTCTGCTGAGAGTCTGGATCACAGGGGCCTCCCAAGGATTCCACTCACATAGTAAGGAAACCAACCCCTGAGTAGAGGAATCACTATGTATCTCTCAGATCCCCTGCCTTTGAATAAGGCCTTCTAAGGCTTAGATCCCAAATATAGACACATTCACCTGTTTGGTTCCCCTGGTCCACTTAATCTGGTAGTACAGGACAGAAGACTCAAAGATAAAGAAAACGGCACTCCCTCCCTGTCTCTGACCTGAACCCCCTGGGTACAATCTTCTCTGTGCCTGTTTCAGTCATGATCTTCCCAGTCCACATTATGCCTCTCAGTAAGTGCTGTCTGAGACAGTGTAGCAGTATATGTCCTTAATACCTATGTTATTTAAAGAATGTTATTTAAGGTGGGCATGGTGGTGTATGCTTGTAATGCCAGTACTTGGGCAGCTGAGAAAGGAAGATCACAGGTTTGTAGCCAGCCTCAGCAATTTAGCAAGGCCCTCCACAACTTAGTGAGCCCTGTTTCAAATAAAATAAGGCTAGGGTTGTAGCTCAGAGGAAGAATGCCCCTGGGCTCAATCCTCATGTCTCAGTCAATACTCTCATTGCTATAATCAAAATGACCAACTACATAATTCAGAGGAAGGAAAATTTATTCACTCACAGTATTGGAGATTCTGGGTTTAGACCATGTAAGGTCAGAGTCTGGAGCTCAGAGCATGGTGGTGGGAAGCAGAGAGATGGAGAGAGTGAGGCTCTACTCTCACACCATGGACGCTGGAAGCAAGAGATTGAGCAAGGGGAGGAGAGGACCTGATATAGTCCCCAAGGCCACTCCCCCAGAGACCCCTCTTTAGCAACCAAGCCCTGCTTCTAACATTGTTAGCTTGTTTCCATGAGGGATAGGGGGACATTCCAAGTCCAAACCATTACACTTCAGTCTCCCCCCACACACATGAATCTTATGTAAAATTATATTTACATAGTTATAAAATTATTTTTATTTATATAATTATAAAATTCCTTTTGAGATAGAATCTTTTCCCTTAGCATAATTTTGGTGTTTTTTTGTTTTGTTTTGTTTTGTTTTTGCAGTACTGGGGATTGAACTCAGGGGGCATTCTACCTTCGAGCTATACCCCCAGCCCTATTTTTTATTCTTTATTTTGAAACAGGGTCTCACTGAGTTGCAGAAGGCCTCACTAGGTAGCTGAGGCTGGCCACGAACTCGGATTCTCTGGTCTTAGCCTCCCAAATGCTGGGATTACAAGTGTGTGCCACCATGCCTGGCTTCCTTAGCATAATTTTCTTGAGGCAAATCCAATTTCTTGTATATATCAAGCCTAAACAATTGTATGCAGGTGTTTTTTTTTTTTTTTAATGAATATAGGTTTGCATTTCTCTGGAATAAATGCCCAAGAGTATAATTATATAATTACGAAATCATAGGTAGTTGTATTTTTAAATTTAGAAGAAACTGAAAAACCATTTTCCAAAGTGACTGTAACATTTTTCTTTCTCATCAAAATGTATGAGTGGTCAGCTTCTGTTTCTTCTTTAGCATTTGATATCAACACCTTTTTTTCTAAAAGTTAGCCATTATGATAGGTTTGTGAGTTATATCACATTGTTGTTTTAATAGGCCTTCACTGAATGGCTAATGATGTTGAACATCTGTTCATGTACTTACCTGCTATTTGTATTTGTTTCTCAAGGAAATATCTTTTGTGTCTTTTGCTCTTTGAATTTGAGAATTCATCATATAGTCTAGATTTTTTGTTGTTGTTAAATACATGGCTTACAAACATTTTTCCTAGTCTTTATCTTGTCTCTCATCCCCTTAACAGAATCTTTCACACAACAAAAAATTTTAATTTGATGAGGTTTCATCTGTCACTTTTTCCTGTTATGGATTAACTTTTGGTGTCCAGACTATGAAATTATTGCCTAGTTTTTTATCTTAAATATTTTTCCTACCTTTCCCCTAAATGTTTTATAGTTTTACAATTTGCATGCAAGTCTGTGATCCATTTTGAATTACTTTTTTATATAATGTGTGAGACATAGGTCAAGGTTCGTATTTTAAACTGTGAATGTCCAGTTGCTCTGGCACCATCTGTTGAAAGGATTATGTTTCCCCCACTGATCATTTTTGCACCCTTTTCAAAATTCAGTTGCTCATATATATGCATCTCTATTTGTAGATTCTCTTTTCTGTTTCATTGGCTGATGTGTCTATCTCTCCACCAGTTCCAGAGTCAAAACGGAAACTCCCTTTGGTCCTGTGCCCCTGGCAGCATCTCCTTCAGGCAGGTTTCCAGGGATCCTCTTAGGGAAGGCAGGTGGCTGGGCTCCAAGGATAGGGTGGGACCTCCTTTAATGCCAAGGCTTCAGGCTGATGGAGCCCTTCTCCCAGTGCTGAGACATGACACATGATGCTGCCGCCATATCACTGTCCCATGTTTGTTATAAAAACCTTAGAACAGGCAAAGGGGTATTGTGTCTTATTTCTCATATTTCTAAAGAAATGGGCTTACCTAGGAAACAAATAGAGTTGGAAATCTAACTTTCTATCTTGTAGATCTTCTGCTTTCTAGGGTATATTTATATCTTGTTGCTCTGGAAGAATATTTGGTCAAAGATTTAATTCTCTTTCCTTGCTGTATTTGAGGTCTTCATTACCAACTCTAGGATTGGTGACTCACCAAAATGACTCACAGGACTTATTGTATATTTGTATTCATGGCTAAGATTTATTACAGTCAAAGGGTACAAAGCAAAATTAACAAATAGAACAAGCACATAGGGGCTGGAGGAAACCTAGCTCAAGCTTCCAAAAGTCCTCATCCGGTAGAGTTACAGAAGACATGCTTAAACCCTTGGTAACCAGCCTGTGGTGATATTGGCAGGTGATGGAACTTTGGGGAGGTGGAGTCTAATGGGAGGAAGTTAGTCATTGGGTTTGTGCCTTTTAAGGAGATATGGCGACTCTAGCCCATTCTTTACCCTCCTCTGACTTTGCTTCCTGGCCACTCAAAGCTACATAGCTGTAGTGAATAGCTTTGCTCCACCAACTACTCTCTGCCACAGTGTTCTGCTTCACTATAGGTACAAAAGCAATGGAGACAATCAACCATGAACTGAAGCCTCTGAAACTATGAGTTAAAATAAATCTTGCCTCCTTCTAAGATGTTTATCTCAGGTGTTCTGTTACTGAGATGGAAAGCTGACTAACACACAGGATAAACTACATCTCTCTCTCTCTCTCTCTCTCTCTCTCTCTCTCTCTCACACACACACACACACACACACGCACACACACACACACACACACATTTTTTTTGTGGTACTGGGGATTGAACCCAGGGGCATTCTGCTTCTGAGCTACACCCCAGCCCTATTTTTTAATTCTTTATTTTGAAACAGTGTCTCACTGATTTGCCAGAGGGTCTCATTAAGAGCTGAGGTTGGCTACGAACCTGCAATCCTCCTGTCTTAGCCTCTCAAGTACTAAGATTACAAGCATGCGCCACCACATCTGACTTCAGACATATATTTTATGCCACTATTTTAATTTAGGGAAAGTGTTGTGTCACTCCAGGAACTTTTCCCACCTGAGTTCCTAGATGCCAGTGAAGGGCTGACTTTGTAAGCAGTCCTTACTAAAGACAGGCAGTTTAAGGCCTATTATGGTAATCTTTTTCTGTTCAATCTACCCCCATGGCCAAAGGGCTATATAGAAAAGTTATTATTAGTAAGACCTCATGTTGCAGGATGAAAGCAACCTGCAGTATTAACTTCATTTTAAATCCAGAGGTCCTAGATTTAGTCAATTAAAATAAATTCCACTAACTGGAAAAGTCAATCTTAGAAAGTCCGATGGCTTTCTCAAATTTTTGTATTAACATATTTTTTATCTGACTGAGGCACCAAGTTAAGCCCAACATAACTCTGGCTAGCAAGTTGCAACTGACTCACATGCCTTCCAGGGTCAGGTGACATAATTTGATAACTTCATGCTCCAATACCTCCCAGGTTATTATAATAAAAATCATGTTTATAAAATATTTGTCTCCATACTCAACACGAAGTAGAAGCTCCATAAATGTAATTATCCTCCGCACCTTGAAAAATGATGAAAGACAGGGATGACAGATTTACAGATGTTTATAAGAAAATAATAACCCCAACTGAAATCAACCCAAATGACAATAAACTGATAAGCTGATAAGCCCAATAAACTGATAAGCCCAAATGATAATAAACTGAGTTAAAAATAATTGTGGAATATTCACACACTGCAGTACTACACACCATGAATCTCACCACAAAAGCATGGAAAAATCTCCCAGACATCATGTGGGATGACACACAAGTAACAACACTCTACAAAGCCACTGTGAGAAAGTTCAAGTATGCACACAATTAGTTGAAGGGCACTGAGTTCAGAAGTGGTAGCCTTTTGCATGTAATCCCACTTACAAACAAGACAGGAGTATTGCAGGTTTGGGAGGCTGAGACAGGAGGAGCACAGGTTTGAGACCAGCATCAGCGACTTAGGGAGACCCTGTTTCAAAATAAAAAATAACTAAAGAGCTGGGGGTGTAGTTCAGAGGTAGAATGCTCCTGGACTCAGTACCAAAAAATAAAATAAAATTGTAAACTTTGGAAGTAAGTGTGGATTGGAAAAACAAATTCATCACTCTGTGTACTTCATATTTGTAAATTTACATGTAATGTATACCATATGTTTTTTATGTGTATAGGCAATACTTCAATAAAAACTGCTCACTTTCACCCAGGAACTGGGTTGTCTGTCAACATCAATTTGATTTATTGGGAAGATATCTAGCTCTAGATATAACATGCTGACAGCTGGCTACCTTGCTAGCTGGCCCCATTGCAGAGCCAGCCTGGAGCTGACAGGCATATTGTGAGGGTCATGCTTCATTATCACTGACAACTGGAGAGGCCATCACATGCCATTGGCAGCAGAGCCCAGGGAAAGCCAGGCAGTGGACTGTACTTCCGACCCTTAGGCTGCCAGGCACAAGCCCCAGCACTAGGAGGATTAAAAAACCTCTCAATTTAAAAAGACAAGGGGGAGGGGAGTGTGGGCTGTACAGTTTATAAATAGACCTTGCCCAAGGCTCCCTGATGATGATGAAGTGGTTGTTAGTAAACCTTCCTTTAAGGATGACATCATTAAGTTGCAGAGGGCCTCACTAAGTAGCTGAGGCTGGCTGAGAACCTGCGATCCTCCGGTCTCAGCCTTCCAAGTACTGGTATTACAAGCGTGTACCACCTCGCCCAGCTTGATTCACCTTTAAATGGAGAACAAAGATGATGAGGATGAGGATGTGTCTTTTGCCAAATGGATGAGCAGTTTCTGGGGTCATAGCTGGAGAGAAGAGGATGAGAGAGGACTTTGGGAGCACCACTGATCACAAGAGGCCAGTCACAGGAAAATCTCCCTGCCCTGCCCAGTGAGTTACTATCAGTGAACCAGGGGCAAGCTAGAATGGGGAGTGGGCTAATTGTGGACTTGCTGCAGTAAGTATGGGTAGTCAGGTATCTCTATAGTATGCTGATTTTAATTCCTTCGGTAATATCAAGGAACCTCCATACTGATTTCTATAGTGACTATACTAATTTACATTCTTCCCAACAATGTCGAAGGGTTCTTTTATCTATCCCTGCATTTTCACCAGCATTTATTGTTATTTGTATTTCTGGTGTTAGCTGTTTTGACTGGGGTTAGATAGAATTTCAAAGTAGTTTTCATTTGCATTTCCCTGTTGGCTGAAGATGTTGAACAATTTTTCATATAATTATTGACCATTTGTTCAATTCATTTGTCCATTTTTTGATTGCATTTTTTGGGGGTGTTAAGTTTTTTGAGTTATTTATACATTCTGGATAGTAATTTTCAGAAGCATAGATGCCAAAGATTTTCTCCCATTCTGTAGGCCGTCTCTTCACTCTGTTAATTGTTTACTTTGCTGTGAGGAGGTTTATTAATTTGATGCTATCCCATTTGTCACTTCTTGCTATTATTTCCTGAGCCATTGAAGTTCTGTTCAGGAAATCATTGCTTGTGCCTATGTCTTGAAGTGTTTCTCCTTCTAGTGGGTCATACAATTGTGTTGTGGACAGTGGAGTATATGGGGCACTCTCTGTGATTATCCCTCCAGTATTGTCAACACTGAAAGGTTACGGGAGTGACCTATGATGAGATTCCTTGTAGGTGCGGTAGCCACAGTCTTTGTGTTGTTTTTCTCTGCTGTTGATGTAGGAGCATGTGGCCAGGAGTGAGTCTTCAGAACCAACCCCTCCTCTCACCATGCCTACTTGGGGTCTGGTCATTGGCAGGAAGTTTTATCTCCCCTATTATTTGTATTAAAGCGTTCACCCATGTTTGAGTAGAGTTGGGTTGTGTGTGGAACAAAATGTGCTGTCTCCTTGCTGAGCTGAGAGTGTCACACAGTGGCAAAGCATCTACCCCACGAACCTGAAATGTCACAATTGATCCCCAGCACCTTGCAGAAAGGGAAGAAGTGGATAACAGCAACAACAATAAACAGCAGGGAATCAGATACAGCACAAAGCACCAGGTGCCAACTATGACATCCACAACACAAAAACAACCACAAAACAGGAGTGGTAGAGGTGGAAATTATATAAACTAGATAGTTTTAAAAGATGGTAAAAGTATGATTAACTGAAAAAAAAAAGAAAATGAGTAGAGGAAAGTAAAAGAAAAGTTAGAATAACTTTTCAAAAAGCAAAAAGAGAGAAAATAGAAGAAAGGTAGTGAAGGCCATGAACAAAGAAAAAATAATAAAATAGAAAGTGAAATGAGAGAGAGAAAACTTGACTATTTGAAGAAGAAAGAGTAACCAAAAAAGAAAGAAAATAATATTAAAAGGAGAAAAAAAGATTTTAAAAAAGTATAATATAAAAAAATCTTAATGAAAATTAAAGAATTATCTCTGCTGAGGTGATTGAAACTGGACAAGAGTGGATATTCACTACATATGCCAATCTGCACTTCTTTCCATGTCTTCTTGGGCTGTGCACCCCTTGGAGAGAGCAAGGGCTGGGGGATATTAACCCATTCCTCTTTTTGTGTTGCTTAGCAAGTTACTAGCTGAAGTGGTCTAGAACTGAAACTGACTGGAGTAGCTCTCAGCTTCCCTGCTCACCAACGCAAGGTGGCATAGAATGGGATGTGCCATCTGCAGTAGTCTACTTTGGACAGGTTAGAGGTATGCACCCCCAGGGCCGGGGAATAATGAGGGTCTACCCCCAGCTCATCCCATTTTGGGGTGGAACAACCTGCCATGGTCAGGGGGTACCCCAGGTCCTAGGCACTCCACCATCCATTACTATAGCTTTCTAAGGCCCAGTCCCCCAGCCAATCGTATGCACCTGTTGAGTTTCCGGACCCTCTTCAGCCAGTCACCCAAATCACTAGTCTCATTCTCTTCTGTGTCTCCAACCTGAATCTCACTGCATATAATCTTCTCTGTGCCTGCTTCAGTGCAATTCCACCAGGGCTGCACTAGGCCACAAGGTAGATGCTGGCCAGGACAGAGTGGCAATATTTGCTGCAGTCTCCAGGGTTCCCACAACAAGTCAGGCATGACCTCCCCAAGATGGCTCCATGCCATAGCTCTCTGCTTATGAGAAGCACGGAGTACCTCTCAATCACCAGCCCTCTGTGCTACTCCCAGATCAGCTGAGCTCAGACTGTTCTACAGCTATTTCCATGCCAAATTTGTCCACTGTGTCTCTCTCTCTTTCCCTTTGTGTTACCTCTCCTGTCTGCTGAACTCTGGTGACACCACTGCAGACTCTGCACTGATATGCATACCAAGTTTCTGACTATCCAATATTGAACTCAAGTGAATTGCCTCAGGCACCTGCCTTGCTGAGCAACTGTTCTCCAGCTGTTTTCATGCTAAACCACTAAACCACATAGAAGCTGAAAGGCGCTGCTTGCTTCTATCAGCCAGCTTGGTTCCTCCACAAAATAAAATTTCTTGAGTAAACTTCAGGATCTTTCAGGTTTCAAAAAGCTCAGAGAGTCCACCCTACTTAGAGAATTCACTTTTAGGTTGCAGCATTGTTTATCTTATGCCCTTGGGAATACCAGATTTTATAGTGTATAACATTTGTAAACAGTGTCCATATAACACCTTTTCCTGCTCCCCTGATTTGGCCATTTGCCTGAATTAACCTCTTCAGATGCTCTGAGTCAGCAATGAGTTTTATATTTATCATATCAACATGCGTATGTTTATTTGGGGAGCAGAACATGGAATAAAAAATTATAAGCTGACTAAAAAGAGAACAGAAAGTAGAATCATAGAACACAAATCAGAGGATGCAGAAGCAATGTGGGCAGAGACCTGGTAATCAGGGAGTCTGATTCTTTTTTTGTCTATTTACATAATGCTATATACTTATACACTGAATCTGTATTTGGATATTTCTCCTATCTCTAAAATGTGCTCAAATTTTTCTTACTTTAGAGATCTGAGAGCAATTTGGCTTTATTTTTTGTTGTTGTTGTTTGGCTTTGAGTTCAGTGAAAATAACTTTAAAAGAAACACCCATAATTTCTCTTCTCTCCTAACCACTCCAATCTAATGCCCTTCCCTCTCAACCTACTCATAATCTATATATGTATTAACATAACATGATGCATAGGAAGGGAAGAGCTTCCCCCTTCTTGCCTATTTTGAATGTGGTTTCTAATAGGTCTTTATTAGACTTATGATTCATGTGAAGCCACAGCGACAGAGCATTAATTCATTTAACTTATTTATTAAGCCCCTACTATGTGCCAGGCATTGTGACAGATGCAGCAGGATTATAGGGTGAAAGAAGACCTGGATGGTCTCCATACTTCTGGAACTTTGTCTAGTGGAAAATGCAAATTGGCAGAAAGAATGAGTATGATGGGGCTAAAGCTGAGTTGTTTGCACAGAACGCTGCTTTTTCTCCAAACTCATTGTAATCTGTGATTGATGATTTACAGTGACTAAAGAAATCAGGCTTTTATTGTACTGTTGGGAAAAAAAGTAGCATGATGTGAGGAACACTTTTGAACCTAGAAATTATTGAATTATTAATCTCTAGCTTTCTGCTTGCTTTGATGGAAGGCGCTCAGAAGGGTCACTGAAGGCAGTGGCTCCTGCTCTTGCTCTTTTTCTGCTTTGTTTCTTTCTAACATAAGAAAATCAATTTCCTAGGCTTCCTGTTGTGGTAGCCTAGAGTTAAAGTTAAGCCTATATAGTCTGTTGTAATGCTTGATATGCTTTAATCAAAACACGGATAACTTCTTTGTTCCTTTTTAAAGAAAAATAACTTAAATCCTATATGACTTTTATTAATAAAAGGAAAGCTTGAGATTTGTTCGAAGAGGTTGGCTCTCTTGCCTTCTTCCCTTTCACCTTTCAACTCAAAAACTTTGTCTTGAGAGAATTGAATCGCATCCACTGGGGACTCTGCTGGTCCGGAGCCCAGAAGAACAACTACAACAAATAGTACCCCTGTTAAGAACCATATCAAAACTGAGGATTAGAGGAACATATCTAGGTCAGTCGGTGTGAGCTGCTCCTTCAGGGGGAAAGAAGAACTGACTTGCTAATGATGCAACAGTCTGGTAAAAACCAGTGGCACCTGCTTGAGATGGTCTCCAATGAGCAGAACTTTAGTGAAAGCTTTTCCTATAATGGGTAATAGTTGGGATAAAGAGCAGCAGGTCTTTATTAAAACTGTACAACAGCTGTTAAAGGTGGCTCAATGTCATAGAAAAGAGGAACAACTTATTCTGCTCTTAAGGACAATTCAGTATTGTGCCAGATTTAAAGTTCCAGATATCAAATCCAGTACTGCCCACTAAGGTTACCCAATAGAGGAACCTTAGCTTTTGGACTATGGGAGGAAATTAAAAGAACTTTAAAGAGCTGCCATAGCAAGGGGGAAAAGATACCCCTGTTCTCCCTAATGACTTGGGGGCTAGTCAGAGCTGCTCCATACCCTCTCCATACTCCTTGTCAGCCCCACTAGAGGTCAAGTTGCATTTTCATACTTCTTCCAAGGGGCTTGATCCCTAAGCCCCACTAAGGGGCGGATTACCTCCTTCTCCTCCTGCTCCTTGTCCTCCTCCTGTTTGCCCACAGAGGAAAAGTTTTCTTTGCCACCTGTACTGGCTTTGCCATCTGAAAGATCAGGGCCTGTAATACTGCCTGCTTACTAGAGGCTGCTGTTGTTGGAGAAATACAGGCATTCCCTGTCATTAGGCTCAAGGGCAGAATCCAAGACATAAATCTTTGTCCTTTCAGGTATTTAAGGAATTAAAGCAAAGTATAACAAAATGGTTTACAGAGCTCTTTTACCAAAGGAATTTTTGAAGCTATGTCATCTAACTATGAGCTAACTCTTATGATTAGAAAGCCCTCACTTGCTCAAAATAATGTTTGGCTTTTAAAATATAATGAGGGATGCATATCTCAGGCTTTAAAATTTTTAAATCTTGCTATCACTAAAAACTTATCCCTGGGGTGCATTTTAAATAAATAAAAGATGAAAAACTTAGAAAATGAGGGAAAAACTAGTTTTTGTTACCTGGCTTAGCCCTAATGAAATTTAAAAAATGAAGTCTAGAGCCGGGCGTGGTGGCGCACGCTTGTAATCCCAGCATTCGGGAAACTGAGACCGGAGGATACGGGTTCGCGGCCAGCCTCAGCTACCTAGTGAGGCACTCCGCAACTTAGTGAGATTTGGTTTCAAAATAAAGAATAAAAACTAGGGCTGGGGGTATAGCTCGGAGGTAGAATGCCCCTGAGTTCAATCCCCAGTACCAAAAAAAAAAAAAAAGAAGTCTGATTCTACAATTTTTTATGTGCTTTTATTGGTGCATTATGGTCTCATGGTCTCATCAAAATATATAGCATGTTGACACGGACATACAGGCACACAGCACTTGGTAATTCTATAAATTAAAAAAGGACAAAAAGTCCAAATATTTGGGGTTTTACCCCTAAAAAATAAACAATAGTAATGTCTGATGTAGAGTCTTCCTCATGGTGACAAGTGGCCACCTGAACCAACTGATTCCATTCCAATCATGATGGGTGGACCCTGCTCCAGACATCCTCTGCTACACAGGCTTCCATATTTGTGTCCTCTATTTTATAATCTATTACTCATGCCACAGGACAGATATCAATGACAGGCTGTGTTTTGATATCTGGAACTTTAAATCTGGCACTATATTTAGTACACTATCTGTGGAAATAAAATGCCTGGCAAATTAAAGCTACAAGATATTTGTTTTCTGTCTATGTTTATGTATGTTTGTACATGTAAGCATATTGTCTGTTGTCTATATGGTACCAAAAATTGACTTATAGGCAAAAGAATGATCATAAATTGAAACAATAACAACAACAACAAAATGAGTCCAAATACCTTTTAGTTCACATGACTTAAAAAATAAGTTTAATCTAGCCGGGCGTGGTGGCGCACGCTTGTAATCCCAGCATTCGGGAGGCTGAGACCGGAGGATCCGGGTTCGCGGCCAGCCTCAGCTACCTAGTGAGGCACTCCGCAACTTAGTGAGACTCGGTTTCAAAATAAAGAATAAAAAAATAGGGCTGGGGGTATAGCTCGGAGGTAGAATGCCCCTGAGTTCAATCCCCAGT